>CM044957.1:125521-141446 GCA_024516035.1 Bactericera cockerelli
AGGTACAAGGTAATGACACGACGGCAAGGTCACCCTCAGGTACAAGGTAATGACATGACGGCAAGGTCACCCTCAGGTACAAGGTAATGACATGACGGCAAGGTCACCCTCAGGTACAAGGTAATGACATGACGGCAAGGTCACCCTCAGGTACAAGGTAATGACATGACGGCAAGGTCACCCTCAGGTACAAGGTAATGACATGACGGCAAGGTCACCCTCAGGTACAAGGTAATGACATGACGGCAAGGTCACCCTCAGGTACAAGGTAATGACATGACGGCAAGGTCACCCTCAGGTACAAGGTAATGACATGACGGCAAGGTCACCCTCAGGTACAAGGTAATGACATGACGGCAAGGTCACCCTCAGGTACAAGGTAATGACATGACGGCAAGGTCACCCTCAGGTACAAGGTAATGACATGACGGCAAGGTCACCCTCAGGTACAAGGTAATGACATGACGGCAAGGTCACCCTCAGGTACAAGGTAATGACACGACGGCAAGGTCACCCTCAGGTACAAGGTAATGACATGACGGCAAGGTCACCCTCAGGTACAAGGTAATGACACGACGGCAAGGTCACCCTCAGGTACAAGGTAATGAAAAACCTGACCTAAACTTTTTACTTTCCTTGTCCTATAATGAGTACCTCATCAGCAAATAAACTGAATTGGAACCAGTTGTTCTGATGTATGTATTAATAAAACCTAACCTAACCTTTTTACTTTACTTGTCCTATAATGAGTACCTCAGCAAATAAACTGAATTGGACCAGTTGTTCTGATGTATGTATTAATTTTGATGTATGTATTATTTCTGTACCAAATAAAGGATTATTTATTCATAATAAGTAAAGTAACCGACCTCAGTACTCTCAGTAGCTTGATCGATAAGGCGGGCGCGGACCTGTAACCTGGAGGTCGGTGGTTCAAGTCCCGGTTTCAGCGTAGATTTAGTAGAGCGAGTTTGAGTAGTTGTGATATATGAAAACTAACCTAACCTTTTTACTTTCCTTGTCCTATAATGAGTACCTCAGCAAATAAACTGAATTGGAACCGGTTGTTCTGATGTATGTATTAATTTTGATGTATGTAATATTTCTGTACCAAATATAGGATTATTTATTTATAATAAGGAAAGTAACCGACCTCAGTAGCTTGATCGATAAGGCGGCGGACTTGTAACCTGGAGGTCGGTCTGGTCGGTGGTTCAAGTCCCGGTTTCAGCGTAGATTTAGTCGAGCGAGTTTGAGTAGTTGTGATATCACTAAAGTGATTAACACACATAATTATGAACTAACCTAACCTTTTACTTTTCTTGTTCTATAATAAGGAAAGTATTGTACCTATTCGTCAAAAATTCGACAAAATTTTTTTGGAACCCCGCCCCAGTTCACCGGTATTTCAGGGGCGGTGGACTTTTTTAAAAATTATTTATCAAATCCAACGATTTTGAGGTCCTAATTACGAATTTGACATTAATTCTTTAGCTAACTGTTACTGTTGAGAATGTTGATTCGGTGGCGGAATTTGAATTATTTTCGAAAAATAAGGAAAGTCGTGTTCTGTGACAGCAGTTTCTTCGTTCTTTTTGTGCACTATTGTATAGCATAAAAAGAAACCCGGAACTGTCACTTGACATTATTAAAGGATGAACTAACCTAACCTAACTTTTTTTTGTGCCCCCGAAACGCTTTCGCGTTACTTCAGGCAGGGGACCTTTACACCCATGCCATTCTGAAAACGAAAAAACTCGGTCATAATATTTCGCTATGACCGGAATTTGAACCCAAAACCCGGGTCATTAACCAATGCTCTAACAACTGAGCCATGGAGTTCGGCTAGTCAACCTAAGAACCCGGAAGCGTCACTTGACTTTACTTAACACTTAGACGACCGGGTGTACCACGGGTGGTACAAGCACGTTCGTACGGAATGGACCGGGTGTACCACCGGTGGTACACAATGTCGGAGAGCCGTATTATCGCCGGTCCCACAAGAGAATTCACGAAAAACCATGCCGGTCGTCTAAGTGTTAAGGGTAACCTAGCCTAAATGGCTCTTTTTTTTGTGTCCCGGAACCGCTTTCGCATTACTTCAGGGCACCTTACCTTTACATCCATGCCATTCCGGAAACGGAAAATTTCGGTCAGAAATTTCCGCAGCGGCCGGGATTCGAACCCGCGACCTCCGCGTCAGTCACCAATGCTCTTAACCACTGAGCCACGGAGGTCGGCTAGCTTAATCTAACTTAACTTTCATTTCATTCCTCGCACAGGTTCTCGAGAAGTTCCGCCCTGGTCCGCTAGAGTGGTACATCCTGCCGTGCGGGGGTACTGTGCTAGTGGAGGTTCGCATCCGACGGCGGGTGGTCATAGCCAGGCACCAGGTGTCGGGCTACCGACATCTGACCATTTTGAACCCAGTGCCGCGTCAGAGGTACGTGCTGATCATCACAGCACTGGATCAGGACGAGCTGAATAAGCTGAGTGGCGTGGAGGTGAGTCAGCATTTTTGTTTTACTCTATATTTGTCCGGGTAGCTCACTGGTCAAGGCGACTGACTGGTAATTCCGAGGTTGTGGGTTCGAAACCGAGCTTGGACTTGACGAATTAACCTCCCGTTTGGTATTTTGACGACATCATAATAATGCGCCTAGAGTTTACTGATAGAATAATGGGACTTATTAATCTTAGTCGAGCAGTATAAAACGAGGATGCGATGGTTAAATCTTAATATAGGCATAGAATATATTTACATTAATCCATTTATAATCAACCATTTACAATCTGTCTAAGGTCGCAGTGACAAAGAACTTTCGTAGCCGATAGCCCTACCTTTACCAATTTATAATCAACAGAACGGCTGTACCAAATGTACCAAATTACGCACAAAGTATTCTTTTGGTATTTTAGGTACTTTTACTAATAAAGGATTTAAAAATAAAATTCAAATAGAACACCAGACCAGCCACCGGCAAAAGACTTAACGGCGACAAAGTACCGAGCTCTAGCTAGTTAACAGTTGCTTTATTCCACCAGGTCCTCGCCACAATGAACCCCAAATCTCGCAACATGTTTCCCGACCTTCCCCTCAACACGAAGGTCAAGGAGTACACGAGTCTGCGCGAGTGCACTTCGGTCTTCATCGGGTGGTTCCCGGGCCCCACCACCGCGAGTATGGTGCGCTACTGCATCAAGGCCACGGAGGTGTCCAAACGGGTGTCCTGGGCCCTGACCCCGTTCGAGACGAAGCCCAACCAGTGTGGCCTGGACGCCAGGTTGAAGAAGTCCAGTCGGGAATACTCCACCATGGAGTGTTTGTATGTGACGCCCCACGACGCTAGCTTCAAGTAAGTGGACATTCTATTCCACCATGGAGTGTTTGTGGACATTCTATTCCACCATGGAGTGTTTGTATGTGACGCCCATGACGCTAGCTTCAAGTAAGTGGACATTCTATTCCACCATGGAGTGTTTGTGGACATTCTATTCCACCATGGAGTGTTTGTGGACATTCTATTCCATCATGGAGTGTTTGTGGACATTCTATTCCATCATGGAGTGTTTGTGGACATTCTATTCCATCATGGAGTGTTTGTGGACATTCTATTCCATCATGGAGTGTTTGTGGACATTCTATTCCATCATGGAGTGTTTGTGGACATTCTATTCCATCATGGAGTGTTTGTGGACATTCTATTCCATCATGGAGTGTTTGTGGACATTCTATTCCATCATGGAGTGTTTGTATGTGACGCCCCATGACGCTAGCTTTAAGTAAGTGGACATTCTATTCCATCATGGAGTGTTTGTATGTGACGCCCCATGACGCTAGCTTTAAGTAAGTGGACATTCTATTCCATCATGGAGTGTTTGTATGTGACGCCCCATGACGCTAGCTTTAAGGAAGTGGTCATTCTATTCCATCATGGAGTGTTTGTATGTGACGCTAGCTGTAAGTTAATGGACATTCTATTCCATCATGGAGTGTTTGTATGTGACGCTAGCTTTAAGTAAGTGGACATTCTATTCCATCATGGAGTGTTTGTATGTGACGCCCATGACGCTAGCTTTAAGTAAGTGGACATTCTATTCCACCATGGAGTGTTTGTATGTGACGCCCCATGACGCTAGCTTTAAGTAAGTGGACATTCTATTCCATCATGGAGTGTTTGTATGTGACGCTAGCTTTAAGTAAGTGGACATTCTATTCCATCATGGAGTGTTTGTATGTGACGCCCATGACGCTAGCTTTAAGTAAGTGGACATTCTATTCCATCATGGAGTGTTTGTATGTGACGCTAGCTTTAAGTAAGTGGACATTCCATTCCATCATGGAATGTTTGTATGTGACGCCCCATGACGCTAGCTTTAAGTAAGTGGACATTCTATTCCATCATGGAGTGTTTGTATGTGACGCTAGCTTTAAGTAAGTGGACATTCCATTCCATCATGGAGTGTTTGTATGTGACGCTAGCTTTAAGTAAGTGGACATTCTATTCCATCATGGAGTGTTTGTATGTGACGCTAGCTTTAAGTAAGTGGACATTCTATTCCATCATGGAGTGTTTGTATGTGACGCTAGCTTTAAGTAAGTGGACATTCTACCGTGCTACCCATGTACCGAGCTTATAGTTAGGTACATAATATGTAATTATATGTATAGATAGACGATACCACAAAGCATTGTCGCCCTTAGCAGGGTTGGTGTTAGGAAGGGTATCCAGCCATAAATGTCGAAGTATAATGCCAGAACCAAACAACCTCAACCATGAGGAAGAGGTTGAACAATGCCGACCCCAAGTAGGTTTGGGAAAAGAATAAGTGAACCAAGAAGAATCTAAATTTAATATCTGATATGATCTATTTTTATTTTAATTATCACTGTGGAATCGATGTTGCTATGAATCCGGTCATGTGATGTTGCTGTTTTTCAGTTGTTAAGTACCTAATTAACTCTGATCCACTGTTTCAGGAAGGAGTTGAAGCAGAAAGTCAGCAACCTCAGTCCTGGCAGGGACTACATCATACAAGTTATCATGAAGAAGACACACAGCAGATCCTTGTCCTATGATCTCCTTCGAGTCAGCACTGTTCCAACCTGCGACTAAATCAGCACGGTCATAGTGATTGTGCAGCAGAGCGCAGATCCTTGTACATACTATGATCTCCTTCAAGTCAGCACTGTTCCAACTTTTGACTAAATCAGCACGGTCAAAGTGATTGTGCAGCAGAGCGCAGATCCTTGTACATACTATGATCTCCTTCCAATCAGCACTGTTCCAACTTGTGACTAAATCAGCACGGTCAAAGTGATTGTGCAGCAGAGCGCAGATGCTTGTACATACTATGATCTCCTTCGAATCAGCACTGTTCCAACCTGTGACTAAATCAGCATGGTCAAAGTGTTTGTGCAGCAGAGCGCAGATCCTTGTACATACTATGATCTCTTTCGAGTCAGCACTGTTCCAACCTGTGACTAAATCAGCATCGTTCAACGTATCATGCACGTGCACTGGTAGTCAAGAGGTTAACGCGCTAGTCTGGTAATCCAGGTATCGTAGGGATCCGTTGGTTCGAATTCCACCCAGTGCATGATGTTTTTTTCCTCATTAGTTTGAGTTTGTGACCACATAATAATAAGACTCTGAGAAAATGCTTTTAGTATTAATTTCGCCTGGTGGTTACCTTCCACTAAAGAGTAGGTATTATTTTTATTGCATCTTACAGCAGATCCTTGTCCTATGATCTGCTCGAGTCAGCACTGTTCCACTGTTCAGTGACTGAATCAGCATCAAGCATCAAATAATAGGTACAACAAGTAATCAACATAATGAGCCAGAAACTTATTTTTAAAATATTCCATCATGTAAATCTTTTATATGATTATTTTATTATTAATAATAGATTATGTACATAAAAATTGTACATACTTAATTTGTATTCGGGTCAATTTATGTTAATATCTAATTAAATTATTGTTTATATGCAGTACCTTATCTTGTAGCTAGGTAAAGCTAGCTACTACCTTAATGAATCACCTACCTATTAATTAATATCTATTATTAGGTAAGTAATATCTGTAAACATTAGTGTACAATATTTCACTGTATTTACTTTCATTATTATGTAATTTTATCATGTTTTCTTGTACCATACACTATTTAATTAAATTAAAATGAAAATGTTTTATAAAATTTTAAATATACATTTCTACATTTTATCTACAATATTAGGTACATACCTACTCATATCATATTTTCATTTATCAAGGCTAATGCAATATGTTGGACTAAATAAATTATAATTTTTATTCTTGTGAACATCTATTGATACGTCACTTACTTATCACTTATTCTATATCTGTTTCGCCAGCGTCGATGGCGCGTTGAATGCACCGGTTCTCGTAGGATCGCCGAAGTAAAGCAAAGTTCAGCGAGGTGAAGACTTCGTGATGCTGGCATTCCGGGCCAACCCAGGCTGGGTGATATGTGGTTAGCAGGTTTTTAAGTTCCCTGCGAGTGGAGGGTAACACCCCCGTCGTGATATGACCATACAGTTTAAATTAAAATTAAAAAAAAATATATCAAATTTGTGATTATCACTATGTGATTATCACTATGTGATTATCACTATGTGATTATCACAATTTAATTAGTTACTGAAACTCGTTTCACAAAATTTTTGCTAATTTTTTTACTAACTCGAACCACCGACCTGCGGTGACGAGACCACCGCTTTATCAAACTCCCTACTGGTCGGTTATATTATACGATAACTATTAGAAACGGGTTGGTACCTTTTTAAGAAAACCCAGTATCATAAAAAGTATTAGGTACCTACCTACCCAGTAGTCCTGGTACCTATCTACACAAAAATGCGAGAAATATACCTCTGTGGCGCTATTTTTTTTTTTTTTGTAATTGGGTGGAAGAGATTGCCGAAGGTAATAACCCTGCCTTTGGTAATCTTAATAATATCTACAGGGTGGACCAAAAAAACGTTTACACCCGTTAATGGTAGATTACTGACGACATTTCCAGCCCGGATCTGGAATCCGTTTTTTCGGATTCGCCTTCGTAACTGCACAAAGTGATTTTTTGTAACTTTCCAAAAAAGTAAGACTTTGGCTTATTCTTCGGGTCAGTGCTTTGTCTCTGTTTAAGATGAGTTGATTCTGAACAGTTCTGCAGAAAGCCAACAAAATTTTGATGTTTTAAGCTACACTATTTTGTTTTTTACGGTTTGGTTTGTCATATTTTTTCACACCTGAACAGAAAAAAAACACACGAAAAAACTTTTTTACTAAATAAAACACTCGACATTTGTCCGAACAAATTTTGGCACAGACACGGGCAAGTTTGATAAAAGTTGGCGGCCGCCCCGAGGATGCTAAAAAATAATTTTACGATTTTTTATCACGTGATCTTCTGGGAAAAATTATTAGATGTTTGCCAAAAACTCTTCAAAATTCCTAAGAGTTTTCTAGCTGTAGACTGTGTAAGGGCGTCTTGTATTGTTTACAAAATTTGTTTACATTGCTGTTTTTGAATACCGCGGTCTTACATGTCTTCATCAGCCAGTTTAGGAAAATTCAAATGATAGTTTTCGTGCTTTTCATATTGTCAATGGTCTTTGCTAGATGTGCTAGTGCTAAGAGTATTAGTCGCAAGACCGATGTTCAATTCTCGGCGATCAATATTTTTTTAATTATCAAAAAAAATCTGATGGAATATTTTATTCATACCTGTATCTGACTTGTTGTAACACCAACAACTTATGGTTTTTTTGGAGGTAATACCATATGTAAATTGAGTGATATCAGATACTATTGGTATTACAATTCACATAATTATTATTCATGTAAGACCCTGAGAGACTGCCTTGATAATGGATGGTTTTTCTTAAGCTTCCCTAAGAGAGAAAATAAACTGGTGAATTTTCCTAACGAAAGTAGAGTTCATAAAATAATGCCAGGTAAATATGTAGGTAGGTTTTCTATCATAAACAATACTAATTAAATAACAAATATTTACCGACTGCCAACTTCTAATAGAAATCTTGAAAAAAAACAAGATAATATTTTGTAAAATGAATAAAATTTATTATGTTTTATACAATTTGGGTATAATCAAAAAGGTATTAAAAATAAACATTTTGTCTGAGTATGTTCAATGAGAAACGATTAGAAGCGCACGATTAGCTCAGTGGTAAGCTAGTCACTTGCCATGCGGAAGATCCCACCCGGGTGCGAACGCCAGAGACAGCAAATCATGTTCCGTCTAATGTTGCGGAAGATTTCAGGTTTTTCTGTCAGGTCATCAAATGCCAACAGGATTCTTGCTACCAGATTCTGCTACTCTTGCGTCTCCACTGGTATTTCGTAAACTATGTTTTTCACGTGATCCCAAATGTTCCTGTTGGCAGCTCCATATTCTGCCAAATGCAAATCTGCCATTTCAGCATCCGAATAATAATTATTATGTAACTTGTACTAAAAAAACTCAAGAAGTTTAAAAATAATATTTCATAGAATGCAGAAAAATATGCTTGAAAACTATCATCGAGAAACAAACAATCATTCATTTGACTGGCCTTTAATTAATTCCAAGGAAAATAATTATCAGACATAAATAGCTAATTACTCTTTGAGTACAAGACGACCCTACACGGTCAACACTTTTAAGATTTTGAACATCATTTTTTTGAGACTTACCTGGTTCGTTTTCCCAGAAGATCACGTGATAAAAAATCGTAAAATTATTTTTTAGCATCCTTGGGGTGGCCGCCAACTTTTATCAAACTTGCCCATGTCTGTGCCCAAATTTGCTCGGGAAAATCTTGAGTGTTTCAAAGTGTAAAAAACTTACATGAGAATTTTTTTTCTATTCAGGTGTCAAAAAAGATGCCAAACCAAATCGTAAAAAACAAAGTAGTGTAGCTAGAAACATCGAAATTTTGTTGGCTTTCTGCAGAAATGTTCAGAATCAACTCATCTTAAATAGGAAAAAAGTTCTGACCTGGAGAATAAGCCGAAGTCGGACTTTTTCAGAAAGTTGCAAAAAATCACTTTGTGCAGTTATAAAGGCGAATCCGAAAAAACGGATTGCAGATCCGGCCTGGAAATGTCGTCAGTAATCTACCATTAACGGGTGTAAACGTTTTTTTTGGTCCACCCTGTATGTCTCGGATTGCGTACTGTTCTAGACGAGTAAAACAGATGCTAAGTAATGACTTAGGCTATCAAGTTTTTCTATTTTTTAATTTTGGTTTTGTAATGGTCATGTCTGGCTGGGGGACTATAAACAGGGAGTAGACCAGCATTGGCTTGGTTCTGGGGGCCCTTGTCAATTATTAGCCTCCTTGTATAGACAGTGGTAGAAGTGCTGAGTCATTCCTCCGCTGTCTGGCTACCATCGTTCACGATGACGCCACCCTATGATGATGATGATGATGAATGGTCATGTCTATTATCGACTCTTGACTAGGTAGGTAGGTAGGTACACTAGGTAGGTAGGTACACTACCTAGAATGCCGTTGGCATTAGCACCGCCCTTGATCAAGTTTTGTTATTGTTAATTTTAATTCTTATGTATGTATATATTCTTTGTTATTTGTAAATAAAACTTGATCAAATATGTTTAATAATAGTAGGTACCTACTACCTGACTATCTAAACTTGTGAACGTCTGGACGAGCCTTATCCATCACTCATACAGCGCTCGTAGCGGCACTTTTCAACACTAAAAAGAAAAACAAACAATCAGCTGTTCTGCACTGCTTCTCGAAATTCTTCAAAAGTTCATTTTTTGATAATTTTGATAAGTTAATACGAAACTTTATTTTATCTCTTGAAAAGACATCTAATTTCTTTCTAATTCTCTTCTTTTTATCACATTTTACAGCTATTAATTTTCTCTACAATGTGTAAGATTGGATCCGCTTCATGAGTGAGGTAAAGTAATTCGGACTTTTGATTCTTGGAGAAGGCTACCAGTTATTATGCACTGTCCACTAAGCAGACAGAACAGTTTCCTTGAACTAATTTCTTTGTATTCTATTTAAATTTATATCTTTTTTATCAGAATCTTTAATTTGTACTGTCATTGTATGCTTGATTTGCTTTATGCTCTCAAAATCATGATATTCACGAACAAGCAAAGATATCAATGTCTTGTCAATGGTGTCTCTCAGGATAAAATTGTTTTACAAAAATACCTGGATTTAATATAATTATTTTATCAGTGTTACAATACACAGTGCAACATTATTTACATGATTGCATTATCAGTATGAATATAAAACGAGAGAAAAGAAAAACAACATACACCACTTGATTAGAACTCAGGTTTGTTGACTAGGGGACTTGAATACATATTTTTCATCACCAAATAATGGAGTGATGAAAGGGGATATAAGAGATCAAACAATCAACATTTATAGACAGTGTCACATAGAATATACCAGTTCTTTTTATGTTATTGAAGAAAAACATCGTCCAGCTAGGTTAGGACTTGGATAGATTCCCAGCCAAGGGCCAACTTGGGTTTTTGGCTTTATTAACCAAATGCAGTGAGGGAGCAATGCAACCTCACTAAGTGAGGTTCTGTTTTAACATGGGTATTGGCTGTATGGGATGGTCTTGCCTACCAATACCAAAAAATGGGGGTGTTTGGGTGGAGGTTGATCGGATCAAACAGTTTTAATTTTTTTACTTTCGTTAAATTTCTAATATTAGAAATCGGAGGTATTGTGTTTGTTATTGTGAAGAAAAAAAATAATATATTTTGCTCCGATTTTTTTGTATTCTGATAATCCTGTAAAAAAATAAACAGTTTTAGGAAAAATGTTAGCACGCCTCCTCGTGGTTCACCCTGGGCAAAGCATTGACATGCGGCTAAAATACTGACAATTTTGGTGATCAGACAATCACTGCCATCAGATTTCCTGATCAAGTTTATTACATAATTATTATGTCTTCTCACTTTGAGATGTGTGATAAAGCCTTACGATAAATAAATAAATGACGGTTTTACGAAAAGTTATAGTTCCTTTATTGTTGCACGGAGGTGACCGGGGTTCAAACCCAGGCTCTGTTGTACTTTGGATGTCCAGGATCCACTCATACCTCGTGAGGAAAAAATGAGCAGGTAGTTACTTGTATGAGTTGTTGTTGTAGCCAGGTTGGCTACAGCTAGGGATAGTGATGGTCTCCAGCCAAAAGTTTGCTCGTTCTGAACCACATATTTCTATGTGTGATCAAGTGATCATTGATCAACCATTGTGAGAACCTGGGCTATTTCTTTATAAGCCCTTACCCTAAAATCCTTGAGAAACTGCAGGCTAACCTCACTGGTTAGGGTTGGCCAGTCCATTTTATGTTTATAGTCCTCTAGCGAGAGACTGGTCTTTACCCTGTTTAATGTCTCCTAGTCAGATTTGTATTAGCAATGATTAGTGACGATCATACTAGAACCTTAGAGTTGACGGTATTACCTACTTTTACCTTAGTAAAAAAATGTATATCAAAACTATTATTAATATTTTTTTTATTGACGATTTTTGATTTTTATAAAGGTCCTTTTCCTAAGCTAATGAAAAAATAATCGTGGGATTTTTTCCTAACGAATGTTTATGGTCTTTTGTTGAACCCTGTTGAAAAACGCTTGCATACGAGTCTGCAACCATTGGGACATTTTCATCTTTACTATTCAAGGTCCAAAACCCAACTGACCAAATTTTGTATTGTGCGCATGACACATACCTTCTCTCTTCTCTCCCTCTACAATTCAATACTTCGCCATTGTGTGCATGACACACACTTTCCCTCTTCTCTCCCTTTACATTTCAATATTTCGTTACATAATATTGTTACATAATATCGTTACATAATATCGGTACATAATTTCGTTAAATAATTTCGTTACATAATTTCGTTACATAATATCGTTACATAATATCATTACATAATTTCGTTACATAATATCGTTACATAATATCGTTACATAATTTCGTCACATAATTTTGGTTATGTGCCAGAGCAAAGACATGAAAATGTCAAAATGTCAAAACGCTTGCATACGAGTCTGCAACCATTGGGACATTTTCATCTTTACTATTCAAGGTCTAAAACTTAACTGACCAAATTTCGTATTGTGCGCATGACACATACTTTTTCTCTTCTCTCTTTTTATAATTTAATATTTCATTATTGTGCGCATGACACATACTTTTTCTCTTCTCTCTTTTTATAATTTAATATTTCGTTACATAATTTCGTCACATAATTTCGTTACATAATTTTGGTTATGTGCCAGAGCAAAGACATGAAAATGTCAATTTAATATTTCGTTACATAATTTCGTCACATAATTTCGTTACATAATTTCGTTACATAATTTTGGTTATGTGCCAGAGCAAAGACATGAAAATGTCAAAAACGCTTGCATACGAGTCTGCAACCATTGGGACATTTTCATTTTTATAATTTAATATTTCGTTACATAATTTCGTCACATAATTTCGTCACATAATTTCGTTGCATAATTTTGGTTATGTGCCAGAGCAAAGACATGAAAATGTCAATTTAATATTTCGTTACATAATTTCGTCACATAATTTCGTTACATAATTTCGTTACATAATTTTGGTTATGTGCCAGAGCAAAGACATGAAAATGTCAAAAAACTTGGGTATTGGACAATTTGGATTTTGTTTGTCTGTGTGTCTTGTCTGTCTGTTCACAATAACTCCTGACCGGATTCTTCAAAATTATTGAAATTTAGTATACAAGTTCATTGGGTTCTTAAAACTTTCCCCATTGTTTTTGGGCAGATTTAGTTTGCATGGGGGCCCTTTTGGTGAAAATTTAAAATGATTATTCTAATTTTATTTACTAAAGAAATGCTCTTGAAATTTTGTAGTTGTTAGAAAATATTACTTGATACAAGAAATATTTTGTGATCTTGAAATCAAAAAAATATTTATTAAAACCTATTGAGTATTGAATGAAAGGGTTTGAACTTGTGCTTGCTATGACACTTATAATGTGATAATAGAATCTGTGTAAGATTTACAGTTCACACAACTACTTGTTAAATTTCAATGCTAAGACTCCAAATGATTTTTCCCCAAACTTAATTAAATAATAAATAATAATATTATAATCCAATATTTGTTATTAAAATAAATGTTATTTTTCTCCTCTTTCTTTTGTATACCTATTTAATAAGAGTATTATTATGCATAGTGATAATATGTATTTTAAGTAACACTATTTTGACTTTTGTTTCAGCTTGCACCTTATTCACTATACAGTTTAATCAGGACATTGATTAGTTCTCAACATCATTATGTCTTTGAAACCAAAACAAGTCGATTTCAACCAAACCTGGGGCTCCCTACAAGAAACCATTAAAGGGGTCATTACTCTTGGAAAGGTGCAGAGGTCAACATGGAATGATAGATTCAGGTATTGAAATCTGAGATATGGGAAAATAGCTATTCATAAGAATAAATAAATATAAATAATCATGATAATATATGAATAAATTCTCCATGAAAAGTAGTATCTTTTCAGACTCCTATGTGAACTCTTTAACCCATGGCTTGCCATACATGTGACACTAATCTTTCTGCTTAAGCCCTATGGACCTCTTAGACAGTTTCATCAAAGTATCTTTGGTGACAGAATCAAAAAGATTCAAATTATCTTTGGTGACTAACAACAAGTTTCAATTGCCATCATACAAATATTTGTTTCAATAAAGCATTTTGTGTTGTAAATGTCTAAATTTCAGTGGTTTGTACAGGTCCTAATCATTTAAAAATCTCAAATGGATGAATCCTTGAATCCTTACCCATCTAAGCTAATTTACAAATAATTATTATCCCTACAACCTAACTACATAAAAAATATAAAAACATATTGATTGACATTCTATTTTAAAACATTATTTGTAAAATATATTTTTGCAGTGACATCTACTCCTTATGTGTGGCATACCCTGAGCCCTTGGCAGACAGGTTGTATCTAGAAACCAAATTATTCCTTGTCCAGCATGTTACCGATCTTCAGAAAAAAGTTTCCGAGAGTGGGGACAGAAATCTTGTCAACAGTTACTATGGTGCTTGGGTGGAGTACAGTCAAGGAATCAACTATATGCATCAGCTTTATTTGTGAGTATTATGGAGTGTCTCTAGTTAAGTTCAAATGTCATCTCAATACATTATTTCAACCAAAATAATATTTTTTCTAAACATTTTTATTTATTTAGATGAGTGTTTCACTGTGTTTTTTATTTTGTAACAATGAAACAACAGTTATAGGTAATGAGATGTATCATGGCATATGGAACTCCACTTGTGCCTTGAGTTAAGATAAAAATGAAAGGGAAAATATAGCTACATCTTGTTAGCTGAACCTTAGACTCTGGTGGTCTATGTTGTAGCTTACCCATCCTATAGTATGTCTCTTCTCTCCTCTGATGGGGGAGAAGAGACACAATTCTTCCCATTTAGGTTCTGGGTCAGCACAAGCACCTATCTACTACATAATATATAACAAAAAATGAACTACATATACCAACGCATATTGTTATATTTTTTCTTATTAGATATTTAAACCAGCAGCACATTAAGAAACAAAAACTGTCTGAAGCAGAAATCATCTACGGGAATTATGCTGGAGACTCCCAGGAACAAATGGAGATTGGCGAGTTAGGTAAGTGATATGACTGAACAGATTGGAGTAGATATATAAGTAGGTATCGTCCGTACTCTTGTCAAGCATTATTTCCTGTTTTTTTTTATTTTAAAAAAATGTCACTTTTAACTGCATGGTTGGTTCTCAACAGAGCTTTTACCCTCCATTCACTAGAAGCTCACAAACCTGCTACAACATAACCTCACCCAGCCTGGGTTTGCTGAGGTTAATGTGAGGTGAAATGCCAGCATCACAAAATCTTCACCTTGCTGGACATTGCCTAACTTAGGTGATCCTTCAAGAACAGGTACATTCAACACACAATCAATGCTGGCTCTTGTGTTTATTTGTACTTTTTTATAATTTTATTTTGTACTTAACTATCTTAAAAAATAAATAAGTATATAATTTTAATTTTTTTTTTGTAAATGTTCTTTTTATGTTTCTAATTCGAACAATATGTTTTAGGCCGATGTTATCACCATACTATAAAGTCAATCAAAATAAATGTTTATTAATTTATTTGCCCCTGCAGGACTGGACATTTGGAAGCGGAAGATGATCGAGCCCCTGAAAACGAGCCTGGTGAATCTGCTGCTGGAAGGCATCAGGCAGGACAGGCTAGGCAGCACGTTCCACACGAAGAATGACGTGGTCAGGGGCGTCATTCAGTCATTTGTGGCCGTGGAGGAGTACCGGAAGAAGAATAAAATAGAGGTGAGATTATTATTTATAGTTGTTGTTTATTTATTTAGAACCTCTTTATTAGTAGAACATTTATATACTGATAAATAATGGTAAAAATTAAGTATAAAAATTGACAATATTAATAATATAAATTACAAGAAAAAAAAAAAAAAAAACAAAATATATACATATGTCCTAACTAAAGGGCGGGGTTATAACCTATGGCAATCTCTTCCACCCAACCCTTGTTGATGTTGTTGTAGCAAGCTTAGCTACAGCTGGAGGGGTGAGTGATGGTCTCCAGCCAACTTCATTTCAAAGTTGGCACGTCCTGAACCACATATTTCTATGTGCGATCAACCATCATGAGGACTATTGTTAAATAGTAAAAACAATGTAGTCTAACCTGGATATATGAGAATTCAGGAAACCGGACATTTTTTCTCTTTTAGACCTGAATACATCAAATTTTCTACTATACAGGGTGTCCCGTATACAGATGCAAATATTTTAAGGGTAGGTTCAGCC
>CM044957.1:141546-188172 GCA_024516035.1 Bactericera cockerelli
ATTATTTCAATTTAGAAATTATGAACAATCCAACTGACTTCAGTAGCTTGATCAATAAGGCGGCGGATTTGTAATCGGAGGTCGGTGGTTCGAGTCCCAAGTTAAGAAAATATTTAGTTTGAGTAGTTGTGATATCACGAAAGTGGTCGACACAAATATTATAAAACAATCGAGTGCGTAGATCCATGGATCGAAGCTCACCCAATACCTAGTTAAATATCTGTTTCTCTAGAAGGGAACGAATTCATCCTCGAATTGTATGCCAAACTCTACCCTCAAACCTAACATTGTCTTCCGAACTCTACCTTCAAACCTAAAAAATTTAAACAAACTTTACCCTCAAACCTAAAATTTTCCAACAAACTTTGCCCTCAAACCCAAAATTTTCAAAGAAACTTTACCCTCAAACCTAAAATTTTCCAACAAACTTTGCCCTCAAACCTAAAATTGTCAAAAGGCCCTCATGGCTTTCAAATTATCTTCAAAATTGTTATTCAAACTTTACCCTCAAAATTGTCTTTCAAACTTTACACTCAAACCTCAAAAATTGTCTTTCAAACTTTCCATTCGATCTTTTTCTCACTTATTGTTTTGCCGTCTCTCCACCTATTTCTTTCCTCAATTTTTTTTTGTCATTTCAAGGAAGCTTTCAAATTTAGCGTCTCTTTTCTACTAAGGCCTGGCAAAGTCTCAGTTAACTTTGGCCCTTGTAGAGAAATGTTTACAGCAATTACTCAAGACTCAAGACTTACGAGTATGTTAGGGGATTAAAATATAACTGATACATTAGATTGTAGCCTCCTTCTTCCAGTATTGTTCACGAATGAGGTTAGGTATTGATCAAAGTCCTTCTCTCGCCCCATTTATCTTTATTCTTTATATCTCTCTATTACCCTCTCCTTATTTATCTCCCTCTCTATTTATTTTTTCTTTTATCTTTCTCTTATCTCCTCCCTCTTTTCCCATCCCTCTCTCACCTTCTTTTTCTCTCTCTTCCTCATTTTGTCTCCCTCTCTCATCCAACTCTCGAACTCTTTCTACTCCCCTCTCTTTCTTTCTCTCTCTCTCTCTCTCTCTCTCTCTCGCCCTCTCTCTTTCTCTCTCTCTCTCTCTCTCCCTCCCTCTCCCCTCTACCTCCCCTTCCAGATGTCTTCTCTAACCTTGTGTCATGTTTTCCAGTGTGAACTTTTTTTTTTCTGGTCTAGTTTTCCACATGTGCGACAGTATGGCAGGCGAATTTTTCCCGAGCGGATGCCAAGTCCAAAGTTCAGGGGCGGACATCAAGCTGAGCGGAGGCTGAAAAACTTTCAGAACTTTTTATTTCTTTTATTTTTAATATATTTCTCTCTCTTGTCTCGCCAGTAAAACTTCTCACTTTTCTATTTATACTGATTATACCATATTTTTATAATATTTCTGATTATACTGATTTTTTTAGTGACCTTCCGATGTAAATGTCATATTATAATCATTATAATAGAACTCTTAAGTGGAAGGTAAATGCTTAAAGCATTTTTTACCGCCTAACACTTAGAGTCTTTTTATTATGTGCTTATAGATTCAAATAAGTGAGGAAATTTGATGCATTCAGTGGAATTCGAACCCATGGATCCCTACGCTATCTGGATTAGGAGCTAGAATGTTTACGACTTGACTACTCAAGCACGTCATATATGTTGAACAGAGGATTTTCAAAAAAAAAATCGTATTTCTTTTTGCTGATAACGAGATAATAATTCTAAAACAAAATAATGGTTCTTCTATTTTTATAAAATATTATATTTTTTTTAGTTAGTAATCAATTATTTGATAAAATATTGTAGGTATCTAAATTATCTACTTGTTTCCGAGGTCAGCCTAAGAGCACCCGTATGAGGTTATTTTTGGTTGTATGGGGTTATTTTAGTTCCAATGCCAAAAAAACCATCAGCTTGTCATTTAATGAAAAGCTAAATTAACTCATTAGCTTCAGAATTCTATTTTCTGTCTGTCCTAGTAGCTCACTGGTCAAGACGTCGATCTGTTAATCGAGAGGTCGCGGGGTCGAAACCCAGCCGAGACGTGACAAGTTCTTCTCCCATTTGGGATTTTGACTTCATAATAATACGTCTTGGGCTTACTGCTAGAATGGTGGGACTCATTATTTCTTATGAAACAGGATTAAATTATGGATTAATGAAACAGGATTAAATTCAACTGTAACCAAATTAAGAATACAATTTTTTTGTCGGCACGGGCGATCGAACCCGGAACCATCTGCATGGCAAGAGACTGCTTAACCACTGAGCTAACCGCGCGCTTTTTTCGTTTCATTTTTTCGTTTGTTGGGCACAATATAAATTAGGCGATATTATTATTATTTTCATATATTATATCATCATAGGGTGGCGTCATCCCGACTGATGGTAGCCATACAGTGGGGCAATGACTCAGCACTTATACCACTGTCTTTACAAGGAGGCTAATAATTGACAAGGGCCCCAGAACCCAGCCAATGCTGGTTTACTCCCTGTTTATTGTCTCCCAGCCAAACTGCTGGTCTACTCCCTATTTTTTAATAGTCTTTCGTATTAAATTTCGTATTTTAATAGTCTAAACATCCATGCGGTACCTATTTATTTAATGGTGTAAACAGCACATCCACTTATCAGCAATCAGCAGCGTCGCATACTGAATAAATTGTTCACAATTTAAATAATACTTATTGAGTAAATAGAACGTCACATTAGAAATGCTTACATGTAAAATTATGTAATGTAATTTATGTATGTACGAGTATGAAGATTTATTATTATTATTCAACAATTTTGATCAATCTTTATTTACAATTCTTTATACATATACAGTACAGTAAAAAGGTATAATTAATGAAAGGTAAAGGTAATTTACCCAATATTTTGTACTCGTTTAGTTGTCATATGTGTGTTTTTTTATGGACATAACATCATTAGAACTTTAATACTTTAAAGTAATCCAAACGACAATACTAATGTCCTAACCACTTTCCCAATAAAGTTTAACCACTTTATTGATATCCCAAATACTCAAACTCTCTTTACTCAATCCATGCTGAAACCGGGGGACTTGAACCACCGACCTCCAGGTTACAAGTCCGCTGCCGGTAATATATTGACACTGATGATGTTATACAGGGTGTACGGATTTTATGTATGGATATTTTTACCATTGATTCAGGAGATCAAAATAAGACTAAAAAGTCCCCAGAGCATAATATATAGCTACCCGCAAATGCTTCCCAAATGCTGGTTTTTATTTAAAAATCATAAATCTGTACCTGTTGGGTTTTGGGGGTACGCATTTTGGCATCGCCACCGAAAAGTCCCGACTTCACACCATTGAACTTTTTTCATTGGGGCACACTCAAAGAATTAGTGTATGCCACACCCATCAATGATTTACAAACATTGAAAGAATGAAATGTTGAATACTCAAGTCTGATAACACCGGAGATGTGCAGGGACGATAGTCTATACTAGCTTTGACTGCAGAACAACATTTGTTTATATAAGGTTCTCGAGGATTCAAGGGAGATGCACACTCAAAGAATTAGTGTGTGCCACACCCATCAATGATTTACAAACATTGAAAGAAAAAATTGTTGCATACTCAAGGCTGATAACACCGGAGATGTGCAGGCTTTGACTGCAGAACAACATTTGTTTATAAGGTTCTCGAGGATTCAAGGGAGATGTTCGAACTTCCTACCATTTTCTTGCAAACAAACAGTTGCTCTTGCAGTCAGAGCCTGTGTAGCGTCCCTACACATCTCCGGTGTTATCAGCCTTGATTATTTTTTACAAAAACGAACACATTATTTCCGATATCAAATATTAGAAATTTCTCGGGAGTAATATCTGTCACCACATATAAATACATGCGGGTAGCTGAATGAAAGGTTTATTATAATACTTTATGTACCAAATTTACCTTTACCTTATCTTCTGTGCTACTTTCTTCCGCAAGGATGAGTTTTACTTATTTGACCCACACAATCCCTATTCAAGTGAAATGTAGTCTGTCCTGGCACCACAACAAAAGGTTGCGTCTAATTCTCTCTATTCATACCCGCAACAATACACGCGCCGTCTATTCATGCGGCTATCTCGTATCACACAGAATACTTCATGCGGCTATCTCGTATCACACAGAATACTTCATGCGGCTATCTCGTATCACACAGAATACTTCATGCGGCTATCTCGTATCACACAGAATACTTCATGCGGCTATCTCGTATCACACAGGATACTTCATGCGGCTATCTCGTATCACACAGAATACTTCATGCGGCTATCTCGTATCACACAGGATACTTGGTACAAAATATATGTAACCTATAAAGTCAGACTAACCGACCTCAGGAGCTTGATCGAAAAAGTGGCGGACTTGTAACCTGGAGGTAGTTTGTTCAATTCCCGGTTTTATCGTACCTAAATTTAGTAAAATGAGTTTGAGTAGTTGTGATATGGCGAAATTGAATAACACAAATATAATAACTATTTTTTTATAACTAAATTGAAATATACCTAAATTCAATTTAGTTGATCCCTGGTATTTCTGATTACAATAATTATCTATTAATTATATTTATACCTTGGTATTTCCGATTAAAATGTATAAATTCAAATTATCTAACTATGAGGTATCAGCAGAAATGTCTGGCTGACCTTAATCTTTTACCAGCTAAATTCAAAAGCTTGTTGTCAGGTAGGTAATAGAATTATTTCTGACGAAAGTATTAATTCAATTTAGCTAATTAATAGATTCGTCGTCTTCGACATTTGAAAGCCTTCACCTTGAACAGTTTGAACCAAAACTACAAAAGAAATCTTTCTCCGTCGACATTGGTTCTATCAATTTTGAATTTCAAAGAGACTCCTACCTATCTATTTATTTATTTTATTTCGACTGATTAATGTACAGGGTGACCGGAAAGCTGGTTTGTGAGTTTTCATCGAATGAAGGGTAAATCAAGCCAGCGTCGATGGCGCGTTGCATGCATGGGTTCTCGTAGCATCACCGAAGTTAAACAACGTCCAACGAGGTGAAGACTTCGTGATGCTGGCATTCCTGCCCTACCTACGCTGAGGTTAATATGGGTAGCAGGTTTGTGAGTTTCCTGCGAATGGAGGGTAACACCCCCGTCGTGATATGACCATGGAAGTTGAAAGCGCCATTAAACCCGAATGAAAAAAAGTGTAAATCTCCGACTTCATTGACGTAGCACTATGTCGATCGACACATTTGACATAGTGTGGACATACCTTAATACCTCAGCACTACTGATACTAAAGTCAGTGCCTGTCAGTACCCCAGTATCATGTACCTAATAATGTGCGAGTCAGAAATATTTCATCTAATGTACATGAATAAATTATCGTCTGGAATAGCCTATAGCAGCGTGGATCTTCGTTTGAAATTCCGAGTAAATGGGGGAGACATTAATTTTCGACAAAGTTACTTCCCACTCCCAAATACTCCTACTTCCCTCTCTCCCCCTTGTACCCCAAACAGGGGATGAAATGGGAGAGGGGGGGAACTCTCCTATTTTCTAAGTGTCTCTCTCTCCCACTTTTTCTGATCTTTCTCATCACAACTCATCCTTTTTTTTTTTTTTTTTTTTTTTTTTTTTTTTTTTTTTATACAGGTTACTTCGGAACCGCCGAGGCATTACTTCGAAGTAACTCGCTTCATCTATTATAATAACTTCACAAATTTACAATTTATTTTAATGACAAATTTTAAGTGGAAAAAGTCAACATCTAACTCATTGTTTTTTCTATTTACATCTTCATAATATAAATTTTATAACTATTGATATAGTACAAAGCAAAGTTCAATGTTGACTGCTTCCTCTTTTACAGCTTATTAAACATTAGTAATTTTTTAAGTACATTCTTGTTATTGTAGAGGAAAAAGCCAAGCACCAGGATTGGCTGTTTCCTCTATTACACTTTATTATATATATAGACATTTGTAAAAAGGAAAAGTAATTGAAGCTAGTTGTTACGACTAGCTTTCTTTCTCCTTTCCTCGTCTTCTTTTGCTCGCATGATCTGGTTCATACATCTGGCAATGATGTTCCATGATTCCTTTGTCTTCATCATTTGCTCGATCAGGTTGTTTGCGTTGAGCTGTAGTCCAATCTGTGCCTCCATCTCATCTCTTTGTGTTTTCCATCTGTTGCAAATGAAAAAGGTATGCTCAGCTGTGTCCACGTCACTGCAGAACATACAGATGTCGGAGTTGATCCTCTTGAATCTTTCCAGGTATGATTGGAAGCATCCGTGGCCCGAGATGATTTGGGCCATGTGGTAACTAACGTCTCCATGCTGTCGGTCTCTCCATGGTTGAATATTAGGGATAAGTTTCCTGGTCCATGAACCGTTCGTGGCCAGGTTCCATCTTTCTTGCCATTTTCTTTGTGTTAAAGTTTTTGCTTCTTCCTTTTCTTTACATTTATAGCTTCTTGATCGTTCTTCAACCATGAGATCAACTGGTGGAACTCCTGCTATGACTTGCAGAGCTTCTGTTGAGACTGTTCTATAGGTTCTGCAAAGTCTGAGTAGCATTATTCGTTGTACTGAGTCAAGTTTCATTTTATTTCTTTTGATTTTCAGGGCGTTTCCCCATATTGGAGCAGCATACAAGATGATTGAATCAATTACATTATTTAAAAGTTTCCTCTTAAAGTGTGTTGCTCCTCCTTGTCTAGGCATAATTCTAGTGAGTGAGTTTGAGACCCGACTGGCTTTTTCTGCTATGTATTCTATATGTGGGTGAAAGTTTAACCTCTTGTCCAGTATTACGCCTAGGTACCTAATGTGATCTTTTAAATTTATAGTAGCCCCCAACAGAGTTATGTTTATTGGTTTGCACTTTTTTCTGCCAATGAGTAAGGTTGCCTCAGTCTTCTCAGGTGCTAGCTGGAGTCCCATTTGGTTCATCCATGTACATATCTTGTTTGTACTGATGTCTGCTGTCCTTTCTAATGCCTCTTCATCTTTAGCGAGTACAACCATTGCTAAGTCGTCTGCGTATGCAGTGAGGTGAACGCCAGCTGGCATCTGCAGTCTCAACACACCATCGTAGAGGACATTCCACAGTACTGCCGCTGCCACGCTACCTTGCGGAACTCCTGCTGTCATGTCCATCTGGATGTCGTCTAAAACAATCTGCCTCTCTGATAGGTAGCTTTGGATAATGCGCACTAGGTAAGGTGGAATGTTTTTTTCTTTTAATTTTTCAATTATTTTGAGCCAGGGAGCAGAATTAAAGGCATTTCTCACATCAAAAGCTAGTAACAGGCATAATCTTCTTTCTTTTGGTTTCTGTTTTCTTTCATGATCAGCTAAATCGTAGATTCTTTGTATTGCATCTATTGTTGATCGCCCTTGTCTAAATCCAAACTGATGATGGGATAATCCGTTAGTTCCTAGCTCTTTATTTAGTTTATTCACTATCATACTTTCTAGATACTTCCCAAAGGTGTCTAAAAGACACAATGGGCGGTACGATGATGGTTCTAGATTGGGTTTGTTTGGTTTCAAAAGCAAAACAACTTTTCCAACTTTCCATATATCTGGAAATTCACCTGTTCTTAGAATGAGATTAAATACTTCTAGTACATACTCTGGTATTGTTTCTATCACTACTTTAAGTATCTCGGGTGTAATACCATCGAGTCCTGGGGCTTTGTTTTTCTTAAGTCGTATCAATACTGTGATCAGATCATCCATTGTGAATTCTTCGATGTCTACAGTTTCTTTTTCGTTTGTCCATTTAATTTTTTCATGTTTTGGAAAGAGTATTTCTAGTATTTGTTTTTGTTTTTCTGTTCCCAGTGAGTTAATTTTTTTATTGTATTTTTTTGTGACTATTTTATAGCCACGGCCCCATATGTCGTCTTCAACTTCCTCACACACATTCTTCCACTCGGCTTCTCTTTTGATTTTGTTATTTCATTGTTCAGCATACTTTTAGCATCTTTGTAATCTTTTAAAGTTTCTGTAATGTTTCTATATTTATTGCTCGTTTCTTGCTTCGTGTTAGGATTCTCCTTTTTCTTATACACTCCTTCCTCAGTAGGTTTATATTCTCCGTCCACCATGATACAGGTTTCCACTTGTTCTTTCCGAATTTCTTAATTGGAAGTACTTTATCGCATGCTTTGGAGGTAATTTTAATCAGGTTTGATGCATCTGCTATTTTGTGTACATCCCTCTCTTCTAAAATTATTTTTTTTTAATTCTGGAATAAAGGTTTCCTCCAGTTTCCATCCTGTTTTTTGGTTGTTTGTTCTAGGTTCTATTTCCCTTTTCTTTATATGTTTAAATGTGATATATCTGTGATCACTACAATTTTCTTCGTCATCTCTTACTTTCCAGTCTTTTATATATTCTAGAATTTTCTCTGTTCCTAATGTTAGGTCGATAAAAGACTCTTGTAATCCACGAATAAATGTCGGTGTTACACCATCATTTAAATAGTAGAGGTTGTGCTCGGCCATCCATTCTTTTATTATTTTACCTCTTTTGTCGTTTTTATTACTTCCCCAATCCGTTGCCCAGGCGTTAAAATCGCCACCTATTAAAGTGTGGCTATTCCATGTTCTTAGGTCATGTCCTAGATTTTCAAGGATTCTTTCTGTGTCACTCTCTGTTATATTTGGTGAAATATAAACGCTAAGGTACAGGGTTTTTTCTATAATGATTCCCACATATCCATCATCTTTTATTAGGGCGTTTATTTTTATGTCTGAATTTGTTATCCAGATAGCAGTATCTCCTTTTGCATCCAGTATTAAGTTATTTTCCTTTGCAATCCTAACATTTGGTTCGCTCAACTCATCCTATCTTCTTCTTATCTTTCTTTTATTCTTTGGCTTTCTCTCTGTCTCAATGTCACGTGCCCTAATCGTAGCTTTCTCTTTCTCTCTCTCTCTTCCTTTCGGTGTTTTTATCTCTCTATCCTATTTTCTCTCTATCCTATTCTCTCTCTCATTATTCCTTCTCTTTTGTCTCCCTAACCCTTCCTCCTTCTCTCTCTCTCTCTCACTCTCTTAATCACTTTCTCTTTCTGTCTGCCTTTCTCTCTTTCTCTCTTTCTTTATTTTCTCTTTCAATTCATTTTTCTCCAAAAATCCATCTTTTCTGAATGTCTTTCTTCCTTTTCTTTCTCTCTCTTTCTTTGTCAATTTCTCTTTATGTCTACCTCTCATTCTTTCTTTTCTCTTTTAATTAATTTTTTCTCCTTCAATAATTCGTCCCTTCTGGTTCCTCTTTATCTCTCTCTCTCTCTCTTTTATTTTTCTCTCTATCATTGTTACTTTCTTTGTCCTTCTCTCTTTCTCTCTCTATCTCTTCCTCTCTCTTTCTTTTTTTTCTATCTTATTCTTCTTCCCCATTCATCTTTTCTCCTCCAATAATTCATTCCTTCTAAAAGTCTCTCTCTCTGTCCCATTCTCCTTCCATTTTTCTATTGAACTCATTAAGGAGAACATTTTTCCAGGAGTTAATGAAGCGCACAGAAAGCTCTATTGAGGAGAGACAGCTGAAATTACTTCCACCTTACAGGTATAGCGTCCCTTGCGGAAAACGGGTAATGACCTTTTCCTACACAAGCTTAGGAAATCTCCTTGCAGAGATACATTAATAATGTACATTGTGTGTATGATACAAAGAGCGGAATTATAAAACAGGATTGAATTTAACCCATTAATGCCCACTGGCAACTTAAGTTGCCAGTTCATATCTCATAAACGGTAAAAAAATATAAATGAACTTTGCTGACGAAAATGGCTGTTCAGAACGTAAACGTAAGTAACAAAAATCGGGGGAAAAATTAGTGAATTTCGATAAAAATTAGTTCAGGGATTAATGGGTTAAGATAATGTCTGGCTCATCTTAGGTAGAGTCACGATCACAGTGCATAATAACCCGGCTAGAGAAACAGTCTTTTTTTTTTTTTTTTTTTTTGTAACAAACATTTATTTATTTATTTATTTTCAACAATAATTAAAACATCTTTGAAAAGGTTTGCTATGGTTTCAGTTTTTTTTTATTTATACTTCATGGTAAGGCACCCCTGCTCCATATTCCATGTTAAAACTTCTCGCCTTGTATCTGCTTCCTCTTAATCTAAGTGAAACAGATCTCACTATTGCCAACTCAATCTTTATCTTCATCCAGCCCATTACTTGACTCAAGTTTTTATTCCATTTATCTGAAAGGGTCGAAGCTAGTCTTTGGATGAACATTTTAAATTCTGAGTGAAGTGCTCCATCAGAGAAACAGTCTAGCTTGTCTTAAATTTAATTTGGTTTTATGATTCGGCCCTGAATAGTCAACGTTGCCGATTGGAGTAACACTCTAGACTTGCATGGATCCATTGCGCCAGCACCACCACCTTTCAAATGTAATGTTTTTTTACATGAGCATTTTGCACGCACGGTGCCCCTAGAGGTTTGAAAATTCATAACCTCCCGGGGATCAAACCCAAGCCACCGTGCGTGCAAGTCTAGTGCGCTCCTCCACTCAACCACGGTGACTTCAGACTCATTAGCATTTTCTACGAAGAAACTACACAAACTAGATTCCTCGAAAATAAATGCCAAAGAAACCAGGTGTTTCGCGGAAATCCTAGGTCAGGACGGGAAATGCTTCTAAATTAAATTTCAAAGTTCCCGAAACTTTCAGCGTCATTCAATTTCGAAAAATTCATTATGAAAATTGATTAACGACCGACTTTTCTACGAGAATTTCCTCGGAAATTTGAGTCCTCGCGAATTTATGTAAATAGAATGTTCATTTCACCTTCTCTCTCCAGACTCTCCCACTCAAGGGAAACCATCAAAACTTTTCTCGAATTTATTGAAACTTGTAAAAAGTTCAGAACTTGAGAAAGATTTCTTAGAGTGCTGGAATCTGCTCGATGGCGGATCAGAGGCGGACACGAAGGAAAATGATAATAGAATTCTTAAGCCCCGCAAACATCGTCTTTAACAGAATAACATGGTGCCCCTTCTCTCCAGATGTGCTAAAGGGATTCCTGAAGCATGGGACTTGCAAAAATTGTTGCCAATATAATTTTGCACCATGTCTCGTTTCTCGTTTTTTTTTTCAAGCTCTGGTTTTTTTTTCAATGAACGCTGCTGTTAGTGGGTACTGTTACTATAGTATTTGATTTCAGTTATGTGATTGGCTGTTACCATAGATGAATTTTATTATAAATTTTTAACCGGAACAGCACGAACATATTTACAACATGTTTGGGGCACTTGATTGGTTGAAGATAAAGAAAATATAACAAGGTCATTTCAGAGATCAACAACAGATGATATCTCTATAATCAGCTGTATTGTGTTGGTCTTCAGTGATTGGTTCTTAGCTCATCTCATTTCAAAAATAAATTTAAAATGCAGATTCAAATTTGGCGCTCTCATTTAATATTTCATGTATCAAAAGGACGCAGAATGAGAACCAATCAGAAGCTAGAACCACCCGTTTCTCTGTTTGTTTACATTTTGGTGCTCAAAGGCACTTGTATTTACGGAAAGAGTCCATATAAACATGTAACAAATAACAAAAGTTAAAAAATAAAATACAATATAAAATTAGAAAATAACCTTTCAAAATTTATATGGGTGCTAAAATATGACAAAATACAAAGTAATAATTCTAACATTTAAATATCAGAAAAAAGTCAAAAATAAAAATACTAAACAAAAATTAGACATTATAAGATTCAAAATTAGGGTAATAAAATGTGACAAGAAAGTAATAATCAGAATATAAATATACATAAAGCACAAAATATTATCGAACAAAAACATGACTAGAAACATAAAGAATAATACAGTTTTCTCCCCGAAGGGACCCGAAAACTGATATTTTGGGTCAAGCAAAGCTCGACCCACCTTGAGAAGTACCCCCCCCTTCCCCTACCGTTTCGGACTTAATTTTCCTCGTACGTCATCATTATAGAGCCATTTTACCTTGTGAGAACTTCCAAATTCGAACTTCCCATGAGAACCTTTTGAAATTTCCCATGATAAGACAGGTAGTTCGGTTAGGTTAGGCCCGAGCTGGGGGTCCTTGCTTCAGTGAATTAAAATGCGGAGCTGGCAAGCATTTAAGTGGGTGGGTCGAGCTTTGCTTGACCCAAAATATCAGTTTTCGGGTCCCTTCGGGGAGAAAACTGTATTATTTTAGGTCAGAGCTGCAGCTCGACCCACCTTGAGATGTGTTTGTTATCTGCCAGCTCGTGGCCGGGAATACACTGTGATATAGTCGGAAGAGATTTTTTAAATCAGGTTCCAGAACACAACGGAAAATAAAACAGACAAGTTGCAGAGGTATTGGTGCAAAACAGAGGCTATAGAAAATATTGTAAATTTCATTTACGAGAGTAAAATGAATATTTAGCATTATTAAGAATAACATTCTACAGCGAGAGGGTACAAATTACAAGTAGGAATGTATGTACCGTGGGATAGGAGACCAGACCAATAATATCAAATAAATACATAGTTACATGAACTTGCACAATATTTGATGCACATGGAAGATAATGAACAACATTATTGACATTGCTCACAAGGAACAAGAAGTTACCCACCGCCTGTATAAATTACAGGGTAGGATTAAAGCTTAGAGGGGGTCCTCAGTCCCCAGAGGAGTCTTTTGAAACTCGATTTTGCGACAGTAATGCCTCATAAAAGTTGACGTGGATCACCAATTTGCCCAAGGGGGATATTTGTCCTTGACAAGTCAAAGTTGACAGAAGAACGTAGGCTCCCGGAGGAAGCAATGATTCCTGGCTCCTTCAGAGCTGTCGTGCTCCAATTGGCAATCACTGCATTAGAAGCTGCCTAGACTTTGACCCTTGAAGATATGGGCAGGTCTGGAATAACCAGTGAACTGCAACTTTGATTTTTTTTATTTTTTTTTCATATCTAAAAGGTTATAAACCCACGAACGAAGGGGGGACAAGTATCCTTGTAGTGCGGCTTCTCTGAGGTCGTGGGCGAGGATGAGAAGAAGAAGAGTGTGATTTCACAGCTTCAAGTAAGGCCTTGGGCTCAAACAATTAGTCTTCCGAAGGAGGAATATCCTTCAGAATCCGACGCGGGACCTAAATCGCTGGTACAAACAGGCTTCTCCGACTGGCAATCGTTTGGGATCTCTTTCCGCTAACGTACTGAAGAAGACCCTCGGAAGCAGAATCCTCCAAGGGCAGTTCTTTTATCCGGTCGTTCTTTGACGACTTCACAGAAGGATGTACAGCAACGATCTTGTTCGTGACGTCTGCGAGTGCAGGGCGTTGGAGAATTAGGCAGTGGGATAATATCCCAAAAGCTCCGTTCATATTAGCTAGGAGATCCGCTCATGCACTTGGCTGGGCCTTCAGTTCCTAATTCGGCTGCAGACGAGCGAAGATACCATGTATCTAATGCTGTTCCAACTTGTAGAATTGAGATTCTGATATTTGCGGCCATTTATTTCGGCTTCAGGAGATGGAAGAGGAACATCCGGCTTACGTTCTTTTACGCAGGGGGTAACATCGAACGGAAGGTCTGGAGTCGCTATAACTTCCTCGTGCTCGCCCTACAGGGGAGGGGCTTCCGGAAGATAATAGTCACCCTCAGAATCCTAGGCTTCCGAAGGGTCAGACGCCGACAACTCATCGTTCTGGACGATCAGTTGAACATGAGTCGGCTGGAGCCTGGTGAAGAGAAAATTCATGGCTTGGAAGTCCTTTTGTACTTGGAAGCGTTTGTCAAGAGTTTTTTGTGTCCCAGAATCTTCCGGAGACTTTGTTGACAGGGACGATTATCTGGAGACTGGTATGGAAACATTTCCAACCAGGAGTCTGTCCGCTGCTTCACGAGAAATGAGCTCCGATTTTAGAGGAGCTACAGCCTGAGCCATGATATCGTATGACTGCGATGATCCACGGATCTGCTTTTCCATATCCCTATAGTGGTATTCCTTCAAGACTGACGCACTTGGATCAAAAGCCCGAGCTATATCTAGCGTGGGGAGGGCGAATCGAAGCTTGTTAAGGACTGTTGCATCCACTTCAAAGCCTAAGTCGATCGAGTTGATCAGCGTCCAATCTCACCAGCCATCAGGTAGAAACTTTTTTTTTTTTTTTTACACATCCTTCAGTCGAGACAGGACGTCATTGTTAGATGGCAGGTCACAGAAAGCCCCCAAAGACTATCGAGCATTGGTAGTCAAGTGGGGATAATGCGCTAGTCTGGTAATCCAGGTGGCGTATGGATCCGTTGGTTCGAATCCCGCCCAGTGCATGAATAAAGTTTCAGAGATAAATTAATATAGAAAAGGAGAAAAAGAAATGTAATAATATTAATATTTCCTCATTAATTTGAGTTTGTGAGCACATAATGATAAGACTCCGAGGGTTAGGTGGTAGAAGATGCTTTGACCATTAACCTCGCCTGGTGGATAACTTCCACTTAAGAGAATTATTATAAAGATGTTGCCGTAGACATCTCACAAGAATACTAGGCAAACAGTGAGTATTGGCTGTATTTTGACTCTTGAACGGCTTAAATTATTGAACAACGATGCAATATCCGAAGCAAGGCTCGACCAGAAAGGAGAAGGGGATCAGGGAGACGCGCCCAAGCGAAAGGCAGACGAAGAACCACTTCACGCCTGAAATCCTGAGCAACGGCTCGACTGGTTCCAAAGATATACGTACCAGGAGACAGCCGAGGGGTCTAGAGAGACACACCTAAGCCAAGGAGGGAAAGAGTCCAGCCCACAGATCAAATATTTTAGCAACGGCTCGAATGATACAGGGGTCTAACCACCAAGAGACGGGTAAGGGGTCTAAGGAGACGCACCCAAACCAAGTAAGGACCGAGTCCAGCCCAGGGCTCAAAATTTTGAGCAACGACTCGACTGTTACCAATGGCCTAGGCACCAGGAGACAGGCAAGGGGACTAAGGAAGCACCCAAGCCAAGGAGGTACAGAGTCGAGCACACGGTTCAAAATTTTGAGCAACTGCGCAACTTCTACCGATGGCATAGGTACAAGGAGACAGGCAAGGGGTCTGAGAGACGCACCCGCCAAGAGGGAGGACAAGGTCAACTCCACGGCTCAAATCTTGAGCAATGGCTCGACTGGTACCAAAAGCATAGGTACCAGGAGACAGGCTGAGGGTCTGAGAGACGCACCCGCCAAGAGGGAGGACAAGGTCAACTCCACGGCTCAAATCTTGAGCAATGGCTCGACTGGTACCAAAAGCATAGGTACCAGGAGACAGGCCGAGGGTCTGAGAGACGCACCCGCCAAGAGGGAGGACAAGGTCAACTCCACGGCTCAAATCTTGAGCAATGGCTCGACTGGTACCAAAAGCATAGGTACCAGGAGACAGGCTGAGGGTCTGAGAGACGCACCCGCCAAGAGGGAGGACAAGGTCAACTCCACGGCTCAAATCTTGAGCAATGGCTCGACTGGTACCAAAAGCATAGGTACCAGGAGACAGGCCGAGGGTCTGAGAGACGCACCCGCCAAGAGGGAGGACAAGGTCAACTCCACGGCTCAAATCTTGAGCAATGGCTCGACTGGTACCAAAAGCATAGGTACCAGGAGACAGGCCAAGGGTCTGAGAGACGCACCCGCCAAGAGGGAGGACAAGGTCAATTCCACGGCTCAAATCTTGAGCAATGGCTCGACTGGTACCAAAAGCATAGGTACCAGGAGACAGGCCGGGGGTCTGGGGAGACGCACCCGCCAAAGACGGAGGACAAAGTCAACTCCAAGGCTCAAATCTTGAGCAATGGCTCGACTGGTACCAAAAGCATAGGTACCAGGAGACAGGCCGGGGGTCTGGGGAGACGCTCGACTTGAGTAACGGCTCGACTTGTACCGAGGAACAAGGAAATCAAAACTCATGAGCCCAATATGAAAAATAAGGAAAAGAACTTCTGTAGCGCTGGAATATAACACACGGCGCGAAGACAGACTGGAACTTATCAAAATGCCACTTGAAAATATATGGACACGGCTCGGAAACGGGCCGTGAATTGATTAACTTTCACCATATAAAGACAAAATAGATTGCACAATAAATTGTTGTTACTAGGTCAAAAATCAAAAGAGATCAATCGCATGCGAAAGCCACACAGAGACCGCAAGAAAAAAGTTCAAAGGCCGTCAGGCGCAATGAATTAAACTGAGTTGCTCACCGGTCAACTGCACAAGGCAGAAGATGGAGACTCTCCCCGGTGAAGCATTTAGGCAATCGCATGCGAAAGCCACTCAGAGACCACAAGAAAGTTCAAAGGCCCGTCAGGCGCAATGAATTAACCTGAGCTGCTCACCGGTCAACTGCACAAAGCAGAAGATGGAGACTCTCCCCGGTGAAGCATTTAGGCAATCGCATGCGAAAGCCACTCAGAGACCACAAGAAAGTTCGAAGGCCCGTCAGGCGCAATGAATTAAACTGAGCTGCTCACCGGTCAACTGCACAAAGCAGAAGATGGAGACTCTCCCCGGTGAAGCATTTAGGCAATCGCATGCGAAAGCCACTCAGAGACCACAAGAAAGTTCAAAGGCCCGTCAGGCGCAATGAATTAAACTGAGCTGCTCACCGGTCAACTGCACCAAGCAGAAGATGGAGACTCTCCCCGGTGAAGCATTTAGGCAATCGCATGCGAAAGCCACTCAGAGACCACAAGAAAGTTCAAAGGCCCGTCAGGCGCAATGAATTAAACTGAGCTGCTCACTGGTCAACTGCACAAAGCAGAAGATGGAGACTCTCCCCGGTGAAGCATTTAGGCAATCGCATGCTAAAGCCACTCAGAGACCGTAAGAGAATGTTCAAAGGCCCGTCAGGCGCAATGAATTAAACACAGCTGCCACCGGTCAACTGCACAAGGCAGAAGATGCAGACTCTCCTCGGTGAATCATTTAGGCAGTCGCTTGCGAAAGCCACTCACAGGCCGTAAGAGAAAGTTCAAAGGCCCGTCAGGCGCAATGAATTAAACTGAGCTGCCCACCGGTCAACTGCACAAGGCAGAAGATGGAGACTCTCCCCGGTGAAGCATTTAGGCAATCGCATGCGAAAGCCACTCAGAGGCCGTGAGAGAAAGTTCAAAGGCCCGTCAGGCGCAATGAATTAAACTGAGCTGCCCACCGGTCAACTGCACAAGGCAGAAAATGGAGACTCTCCCCGGTGAAGCATTTAGGCAATCGCATGCGAAAGCCACTCAGAAGCCGTGAGAGAAAGTTCAAAGGCCCGTCAGGCGCAATGAATTAAACTGAGCTGCCCACCGGTCAACTGCACAAGGCAGAAGATGGAGACTCTCCCCGGTGAAGCATTTAGGCAATCGCATGCGAAAGCCACTCAGAGGCCGTGAGAGAAAGTTCAAAGGCCCGTCAGGCGCAATGAATTAAACTGAGCTGCCCACCGGTCAACTGCACAAGGCAGAAGATGGAGACTCTCCCCGGTGAAGCATTTAGGCAATCGCATGCGAAAGCCACTCAGAGGCCGTAAGAGTAAGTTCAAAGGCCCGTCAGGCGCAATGAATTAAAAAGAGCTGCTTAATGAAAAGAGAGAACTTACCTTTAAAGATTGACGACGTGCGGCACATAGAAAAAATAATTTGAAAAATAATTGAAAATTTTGCCCGATACCAAAAGCTAGAGCATTTTTAAAAGTATCGAGGTCCGAACGGTACGAGAGTTGAGAATACACTGAAGCAAGGACCCCCAGCTCGGGCCTAACCTAACCGAACTACCTGTCTTATCATGGGAAATTTCAAAAGGTTCTCATGGGAAGTTCGAATTTGGAAGTTCTCACAAGGTAAAATGGCTCTATAATGATGACGTACGAGGAAAATTAAGTCCGAAACGGTAGGGGAAGGGGGGGTACTTCTCAAGGTGGGTCGAGCTGCAGCTCTGACCTAAAATACAGAGATATATCACAGTTGATTTACTCGTCTCATCATCCTGTTAATAGGAGCATAGAACATATAATTAATCCTACAGAATTTCGAGAGAAACAGTGCATTTTATTAAGACTGTTCGCTTTGTTCCGTTTCAAAATGTATAATAAAATTTGATTCATGGTAATAACAAGAAGTGACGTAACAGTCTCCGATTTAGTGTCGATCATTCTATTGGAACTACGATCACAACGGAGTCCTATACCCTGGACCCTGTTTTAGAGTCAGTACCACATATTATTAAACATATTATTAGATCAAGTTTTATGTACATAGAATATATACATACACGGAAATTGAAATTAATAAAACAAAACTTGATCCAGGGCGGTGCTAATTCCAACGCCACTTTCTGTCGATCGGATCGACAGTATTGGATATAGGCCCAGGGTCCTCATTGTGGCCGCCTACTTACTCTCGAAATCTCCAAATATATATTTCAACTGTCAAAATTTGTATAAATAATGCTTTCAGAGAGTGCAATTTTGAACAAAACTTTGATTAGAAGATTTTTTTTGAGAGAGTGAGAGGGCTTTTTGGAATGAGGTCCTGATGTCTAAATATTCATCGTCCGTCATTTCGGACAAAAGTGCGTTGTGATTAGTTGAAATTCCGACTTGAGGAATAATCAGTATATAATCAGTATAAATATCTATCTTTGGATTCACAAAGTGCCGCCTTTACTACTGAGCTACCGGGACAGACAGACGGTCTGCCCTTATTTTTGTTGAAATTCTTAATTTAATGTTCGACCCTTGGCCACTTTGATCTTCTCGAATTGAATGTTGGCGAACGGAAAAGAAAGGGCATGTCATGAAAAAAGGAAAATGGCTTTCTACTTGTCTTTATCGTAAAAGAAAAATTTTGCAAAAGGAAAAACTATAGACAGAGGAGGGAGAGGAGGGAGAAAAGAGACCGAAAGAGATAGAGGGAGAGAAAAGAGAGAGTGAGGAGGAAAGAGAGAGAGAGAGAGACAAGAGAGAGTGGGAGGAAAAGAAAGACAGAGAGAAAGGGAGAAAGAGGAAGAGAAAACATGGAAAAAATGGAAGAAGACAAAGAATACATTTTTTTGTTATTGTTGAACACGGTCGCGTTGCTTTGTTAGTCTCCTGGCGACACTCAGGGAGAGAGAGAGAGAAAAAAAGAGAGCGAGCTGTGTAGTGGAGAGAGCTGGATTTAAAGTTAGATTTAGAAAGGTATAGAAAAAGAGAGGACAGAAGAACAGAAATATTAGAGAAAGAGAGGAAGAAGAACAGAACTACTAGAGAAAGAGAGGAGAGAAGAACAGAAATATTAGAAAAAGAGAGGAGAGAAGAACAAAAGTATTAGATAAAGAGAGGACAGAAGAACACAAATATTAGAGAAAGAGAGGAGAGAAAACAGAAATATTAGAGAAAGAGAGGAGAGAAGAACAGAAGTATTAGAGAAAGAGAGGACAGAAGAACAGAAATATTAGAGAAAGAGAGGAGAGAAGAACAGAAATATTAGAGAAAGAGAGGAGAGAAGAACAGAAATATTGGAGAAAGAGAGGAGAGAAGAACAGAAATATTGGAGAAAGAGAGGAGAGAAGAACAGAAATATTAGAGAAAGAGAGGAGAGAAGAACAGAAATATTAGAGAAAGAGAGGAGAGAAGAACAGAAATATTAGAGAAAGAGAGGAAAATATAGATGCAAAAATTGAATTTTTTTTTTACATATTATTTTTGAAAAAAAAATCCTCCTTAGCTAATTTATTATTGGGGTTTATCTCAGACTTATTATATGAATATAGATGTAAGATAAATAAGAAATGCAGAATAGATAGAGAGAAAGAGTTCGATCGGCTAATTTGGTGTCCAGATCATTAGGAATTATTTCGGCTCAATTGGTTTTTCTTTTATTTCCGTACTAGCGGGCTGTCGCCCGCTTTGCGGGCCGAGGCATGGCCGTGAAAGCAAAAAGTCCTTTTTCGCCAATGGCAGGTGTTGTAGTGGAAATTTCGAAAAATCCCGTCTTATTGCACATCTAGACTACAAGACAAAGCTACCTACCAAATTTCAGCTTCCTAGGACTTACCAGTTCGGAGAAACAGTGATGATCAGTTAGTCAGTCAGTCAGTGACTTTGACATTTATACATTAAGATTTGTTTACTTGTTTTTAACGTCGCTCTAGAATATATACAAGTTGAAAGTGGTCTTATAATGATGATGAAGCTCTTACCCTCGATTCGCTACCAAGCTACTCAAATCAACCTCAACCAAACTAAGTGGGACCGGGTTTGGCCAGCAGTACGTGGATTGCCATTTTGGCGACGCGACGTCGCGATGGACGGATTCGAAACGAGAAGTGTCACCAATCCATGTCATTTTTTAACCTACAACTTAAAAGATAGAATTTATTTAAAAACATTCAATTGAAATATTTCTCACAGTCACTACTCTCTTTTCCAATGATCAATGCCATCTTCATACCCCAACAACGACTCTCCACTCGTCCATCTTCTCCTAGCTCTTCTTATACACATACTTGCTGCACGCTGCGCAGCAATGGAAACTTTTGCTCGTACCCATCCTAAGAGGATTGCATAGCCTTTCTTCCATTTATCAGCTAGCCTTTCAGTTAGCGTAGTGATAAATGCCATTTTTTAACTGTCTCATATACCTTTCACTATTTGGAAATGCCAACCTCACATGTATGTATACATAAAATTCTCTGTTACAGATGTGAAGCCCGCACTGCCAGTGACTATATCGAGTTCTCATATACCTATCTTATATACCTATCTTATATACCTATCGCTACTCTCCTCTATACATACAATTCTCTGTTACAGATGTGAAGCCCGCACTGCCAGTGACTACATCGAGTTCTTATATACCTATCTTATATACCTATCTTATATACCTATCTTATGTACCTATCACTATTCTCCTCTATACATACAATTCTCTGTTACAGATGTGAAGCCCGCACTGCCAGTGACTACATAGAGTTCTTATATACCTATCTTATATACCTATCACTATTCTCCTCTATACATACAATTCTCTGTTACAGATGTGAAGCCCGCACAGCCAGTGACTACATCGAGTTCTTATATACCTATCTTATATACCTATCTTATATACCTATCTTATATACCTATCACTATTCTCCTCTATACATACAATTCTCTGTTACAGATGTGAAGCTCGCACTGCCAGTGACTATATCGAGTTCTCCAACTACATGGCCCGAGATCGCAAGTTCCCGCGATACTGTGGCTACATTGATCCCTTTGAGGTGGGTTTGCACTACTGAGGACTGAGTTGTGAAATAGGATTGAAACGCGAGGATAGAAGAGGACCGTCCCTTTTCCAAGATATTATATGGGCGAAAACAATAAAACAATAAAACAAAATACCTATAAACAGTGCGCGGGTACGGCGCACTGTTTCCAGCGAAACCCCGCACTTCGTCTTGTATCATAGAAGATTTTGCCTCCTCTCACAAGAAGAAAAAAATAAAAAAATACCTATATAAACTCTGTTTCGAGCTACCTATACAGGGTGGACCAAAAAAACGTTTACACCCGTTAATGGTAGATTACTGACGACATTTCCAGGCCGGATCTGCAATCCGTTTTTTTCGGATTCGCCTTCGTAACTGCACAAAGTGATTTTTTGCAACTTTCCGAAAAAGTTCGACTTTGGCTTATTCTTCAGGTCAGTACTTTTTTCCTGTTAAATATGAGTTGATTCTGAACAATTTTGCAGAAAGCCAACAAAATTGCGATGTTTCTACCTACATTACTTTGTTTTTTACGAATTGGGTTGTCATATTTTTTTACACCTGAACAGAAAAAAAACACCCAATAAAACTTTTTTACTAAATAAAACACTCGACATTTGTCCGAACAAATGTTGGCACAGACATGGGCAAGTTTGATAAAAGTTGGCGGCCGCCCCGAGGATGCTAAAAAATAATTTTACGATTTTTTATCACGTGATCTTCTGGGAAAAATTATTAGATGTTTGCCAAAAACTCTTCAAAAATCCTAAGAGTTTTCTAGCTGTAGACTGTGTAAGGGCGTCTTGTATTGTTTACATAAATTGTTTACATTGCTTTTTTTGAATACCGCGGTCTCACATGCCTTCATCAGCCAGTTTAGGAAAATTCAAATGATAAATTTCGTGCTTCTCAGATTGTCAGTTGTGTTAGCTAGATGTGGTAGTGCTAAGAGTGCTAGACGTAAGACCGAGGTTCAATTCTCGACGGTCAATATTATTTTAACTACCTATCAAAAAAATCTGATGGAATATTTTATTCATACCTGTATCGGACCTGTCGTAACACCAACAACTTATGGTTTTTTTGGGGGTAATACCATCTGTAAATTGAGTTATATCAGATACTATTGGTATCACAATACACATAATTATTATTCATGTAAGCCCCTGAGAGACTGCCTTGATAATGTAAGGATGGTTTTTCTTATGCTTCCCTACGAGAAAAAAAAAAAAAAAAACTAGCGAATTTTCCTTACGAAAATAGAGTTTATGAAATGAAGCCAGGTAGATATGTAGGTAGGTTCTTCTATCATAAACAATACTAATTAAATAACAAATATTTACCGATTGCTTACTCTTAAAAGAAATCTTGAAAAAAAAACAAGATAATATTTTGTAAAATTAATAAACTTTTGCAGTATTTATTATGTTTTATACTATTTTGATATAAACAAAAAGGTATTTAAAAAAACATTTTGTGTTAGTATGTTCAATGAGAAACGATTAGACGCGCACGATTAGCTAAGCTAGTCCACCCGGTCCGAACGCCAGAGCCAGCAAAAAATTCATGACTACAAAATAAAAAAGACTGTTGCCATATTTTATTTTGCCATAGTACACACTATGGATTCTCCTCACACAAATTTTTGAAACCAATGGTGACTTTAGTAAATTAGTTCTAACTCAGAACTGTCCCTCTACCTTCTGGCCTTTCTCTCTCTCTCTCTCTCTCTCTCTTTCTCTCTTTCGCTCTCTGCCTCTCTCTCTCTCTCTCTTTCGCTCTCTGCCTCTCTCTCTCTCTCTCTCTCTCTCTCTCTCTCTGTCTCTCTCTCTCTCTCTCTCTCCCTTCTCAATTCCCTTAGAGGAACTGTTGGAAGTGGCGTCCACCTTCCTGGATGCAAAGGTTGAACCTCTTCATCATGTTCCGTCGAATGTTGCGGAAGATTCCAGGTTTTTCTGTCAGGTCCTCGAATGCCAACAGGATTCTTGCTACCAGATTTCGTAATTATGTTTTTCACGTGATCCCAAATGTTCCTGTTGGCAGCTCCATATGCTAAATGCGTATCTGCCATTTCAGCATCCGAATTATAATAATGTAACTTGTACTAAAAAAAACTCAAGAAGTTTAAAGATAATATTTCATAGAATGCAGAAAAATATGCTTGAAAACTATCATCGAGAAACAAACAATCATTCATTTGACTGGCCTTTAATTAATTCCAAGGAAAATAATTATCAGACATAAATAGCTAATTACTCTTTGAGTACAAGACGACCTTACACGGTCAACACTTTTAAGATTTTGAACATCATTTTTTGAGACTTACCTGGTTTGTTTACCCAGAAGATCACATGATAAAAAATCGTAAAATTATTTTTTAGCATCCTTGGGTTGGCCGTCAACTTTTATTAAACTTGCCCATGTCTGTGCCAAAATTTGCTCGGGCAAATCTTGAGTGTTTCAAAGTGTAAAAAATTTACATGAGAATTTTTTTTCTATTCAGGTGTCAAAAAAGATGCCAAACCAAACCGTAAAAAACAGAGTAGTGTAGCTAGAAACATCGAAATTTTGTTGGCTTTCTGCAGAATTGTTCAGAATCAACTCATCTTAAACAGGGAAAAAGTTCTGACCTGAAGAATAAGCCAAAGTCGGACTTTTTCAGAAAGTTTCAAAAAATCACTTTGTGCAGTTATAAAGGCGAATCCGAAAAAAACGGATTGCAGATCCGTCCTAGAAATGTCGTCAGTAATCTACCATTAACGGGTGTAAACGTTTTTTTGGTCCACCCTGTATAAGCTTGGTGGAAATTGGTGGAAAATCATTGAAGTCCTTGTTGTATAAGTTTTTCGTCATCACAGCGCAACATGAGATATTTCCATTTTTCATTATCTTTCATCAAAAATCTCAACCGATTTTCTACAAATTTATTTTCTTTGGTAGAAAAGCGTTTTTCTTACATTCTTAATTCAACAAAAAAATCTGGTGTAAACATCACACGACTTTCCTTATCCCCCCAAAAGAAGTCGAATTATGCCACTGGTAACTCAACGGTAACAGATAGCTAAAAATCAATGCCAAATTCGTAATCAGCAGCTCAAAATCATTTAATAATAAAAAAAGTTAGTCAAAGCGGGTTCCCCAAAATACCGGTAAATTTGGGCCGAGGTTCAAAATTTTCAAGATATTTTTTTTTTTGAAAGATGAGTGTTTCACAGCCTTTTTTATTTCGTAGCCATGAAACAGGAGCTACTGTAGACGCTTGTGGTCTGTGTTGTTGCCTGCCCATCCCGTAGTATGCCTCCCCTCTGTTGGGCGAGAAGTGACACAATAACTCCCATTTAGGTGCTGGGTCAACACGAGCGCACCGGAAGGTATCCCTTACAAACAATTGTAACCAAATTAAGAATACAAATTTTTGTCGGCGCGGGGGTTCGAACCCGGGACCTTCCGCATGGCAAGCGAGTGCTTAACCACTGAGCTAATCGCGCGCTAAATATCAAAAAAATAATCAGACAAGACCCCTTATAGACTATTTCATGTCTTGATATCTCGATTTAGAGCTAGATTATTGGAAGTTTTTGTAGTAAATCTGTCACGAATTGCGTACTGTGTAAGAAAGGGAAAACCGACGCTAAGCAATAAATTCAGTTATCGATGTTGGCTATTAATTTCACCCCAAGTCTATGTGTCCTAAGTCTGTAAGAAACACATTTTCGGTGTGTTTTTTACCTATCAATTTCTAAATGTGCAAATTTCCTATTTCAGGTTACCTCAGATCAAAAATTCTTCCGACTGACATTTCGATCGAACGATCGCCTGGATAGCACGGGATTCAAAGCTTCCTACTACTTCATTGAGGAAACAAACACGCTCACCTCTTCTATCAAACCTACCTTGTCTTCATCGTCCAGCTCTGGTTGTGGTGAGTGGAACTGCACATGTTTACTCATTTTTGTCATTTAACTACCGAGTAGTTATTATGGACTGGTTGGAGTTCCACAAGAGAAGCAACAATTATTATGAGTATTATTCCGACATCTATTTAGATCTATTGTGATCAGTTGATTCTCTTTGGTTTAACGTCCTGATTTGAGATGGATAATCAGGAACCAGGACGGGGGTTTGACACCCCATTCGCTGGGACTCGTACCAGCTCCCCACATTATCCTAACCCAGCCTGGGTAGGGCCGGAAATACCAGCCTCATTGTTTGGAAGGAACAGAATTTTCATCGAAAAGTCTGCCCTAACCGGGAATCGATCTCGGGATCTCTGGACTACGGGCAGTAGTCACAACCACTATGCCACAAAGGCTGGCTTAATGGTATTCTTCTTGATAATACCGATTCAATATAACTTTGCACACATAATATTTAAACCTAGGACAAGGTCAACGTAAGGTTTAAAATCTCATCCGAGACCTGAAAAGTCCCCAAAACAGGGCGAAAGTGTGAAGTTCACTTGGAATTTAAACCGAGAACGGCGATGCCTCGACCTAAAGAGGAAAGTTTCTTCAACCATACTAAAGGACAGGTTACGAGCTAGTATTAAATTCAAAGACTTTCAGAGTCGGGTGGTAAAAATTGTTATAAACATTAACCACGACTGGGTCGTCTAGTGGTTACTTAGTTTTCAAGAAAAGCTTTGTTTAAGGCATCTCTATACTTTGCACAAACAAGAGATTAGTTTATAAACACAAAACGTATGCAGAGATAAGTGATACATGTAACGAACGTTCTTTTGCTTTTGCGTAATCTTGAGAGTCAGATTTGAGGTTAGATTGGCTTTTGTTTCAAAATTCTCATTTAGAATTGCAAGTAGCGCAAGGAGATGACAATGTCTGGATAGTTTGGAATATTATGTTTAAACGCAAAGCTTGTGTTACTAACTAAACCCATGGAACTTTTCCTTCATCCCTTTAGGACCAAATTATTATAAATTAAGTAAGAAAAATCTGGTGTAAATATCACACGACTTTCCTTATCCCCCAAAAAGAAGTCGAATTCCGCTACTGGTGACTCAATGGTAACAGCTAGCTAAAAATCAATACCAAATACGTAATCAGAACCTCAAGATCATTGGATTTGATATGTCATAATTCTCATCTAGGATGAATAACAAAAAAGTTAGTCGAAGCGGGTCCCCCCCAAAATACCGGTAAATTGGGGCCGAGGTCCGAAAAGTTCAAGATCCCAAAAAAATGATTAGAATAGACCCCTATTATTTTTTTAAACTAAGAAAATGTTGTTCTTCAACTTTTTTTGTATGTCTAACCAATTCAAAGAAGGGGCGCTTGCGGCCAATACTTGTGGCCGATTTCAACCAAAAGTTTCGTGGTTTGTCTGGTGTATAAAATTAATTTCCATACCAAATTTCAAGTCTCTAGCTCTTACCGTTCTTGAGATATCCTGTTCACACACACACAGACAGACAGACAGAGAGACGCACGGACCAATGGCTGAAAACAACTTTTTTGGAATCCTGAGGCTATGATTCGTCCAGAAATGTGCAAAACTGGCTAGGTCAAATTTTCGACGAATACAATACTTTCCTTATTATAAGATAAGGAAAGTAATAAATTATATCAAAATGAGATCACCTTTATCCTCTTTCTGTTTTTCTGCACTCTTCGCTGAATTTATTATTCTTATGTTTATCTTTCTTTATCCTTACTAGTGGTCATCCCAAACTTAATTTCTCTTTAAATTTACTTGTTGAACGGCAACAAAAACTGGCTGCCGGTGTATGATTTTTCTGAACTTGATTGATTTGAATCGAGAAAATTAGAGCATCGTCATTATATCTTGATCACTTTACACAAATCAACTATCCTTCCATGCCAAGTTCTGGACATGAAGTCGGGTCTCAAAGGATCCGTATGTAAAAAAATAAAAATATGAATCTTTTCGTGACTTTCACGATTGTTTGGAGGTTCCGAAAATAGGGTTCCCGCAGTCCTCTGAAATTTCACGGTCACATTTGTATGCCTCCCATTTTTACTTTCCTTATCCTATAATAAGGAAAGTATTGTATTCGTCGAAAATTTGACCTACCCAGTTTTTCACATTTCTGGACGAATCATAGCCTCAGGATACCAAAAAAGTTGTTTTCAGCCATTGGTCCGTGCGTCTGTCTGTGTGTGTGTGTGTAAACAGGATATCTCGAGAACGGTAAGAGCTATAGACTTGAAATTTGGTATGCAAATTAGTTTTATACACTAAACGAACCACGAAACTTTTGGTTGAAATCGGACGCAAGATGCGGCCGCAGGGCCGCAAATATTGGCCGCAACCGCCGCTTTTTTGAATTGGTTAAAGATACAAAAAAAGTTAGAGAACAACATTCTCTCGGATAAAAAAAAAATAGGGGTGTATTCTCATCATTTTTTTGATATCTTGAACTTTTTGGAACCCGGCCCCAATTTACCGGTATTTTGGGGGTACCCGCTTGGACTAACTTTTTTATTATTTACCCTAGATGGGGGTTGCGACATATCAAATCCAATGATTTCAAGGTGCTGATTACGAATTTGGCACTGATTTTTAACTATCCGTTACCGTTGAGTCACCAGTGGCGGAATTTGACTTCTTTTTGGGGGATAAGGAAAGTCGTGTGATGTTTACACCAGATTTTTCATCAATTATTTTTGGTCCCAATCTATCATCCCTCTCATCCCCTTCTTAACACAGGAACATTAATTCTAAAGTTTGCGTTTCTCATACATCTGTCCTTCATACCTTACCACTCATTCAAAGTAGAATTTTCTTTCTGTTTTCCCGCCATCAATCAACTGCACAAACTTTGTTTCTTATTCTTTAAATCTCTCTTTTCCTTTTTCCCTCTCCTTTTATGTCTTTCTTTTCATCTCTCTCTTTATCTCTTTTTCTTTTCCTTCTTCTCTCTCTCTCTCTCTCTCTCTCTCTTCATCTCTTTCCTTTTCATCTCTCTCTCTATATTCTTTCTGTTCCTTCTTCCCTCTTCCTTTATCTCTTTCTTTTCCCCTCCTAATTATAGTTATATCTCTTTCTTTTCATCTCTCTCTATATATCTTTCTTTTAATTCCCCTCTCTCTCTTTTAATCTCTTTCTTTTCCTTCTTCCCTCTCTCTTTTTTACTTTTTTTCCCTTCTTCTCTCTTCTTTTATCTCTTTCTTTTCATCTCTCTCTCTTTCTTTCCCTTCTTAATTCTCTATCTCTTTATTTTTCTTCCTCTCTCTCTTTATCTCTTTCATTCGCCCTCCTAATTACCTATTTATTTCTTTTCCTTCCTCTTCCTCTTTATCTTTTTATTTCTCCCTCCTCATTAACTGGCTCTTTTTTTCATCTCTCTCTCTCTCTCTCTCTCTCGCTTTCTTTCTTCTTTCTTTTACCCTTCTATTTATTTATCAGTCTCTCTCTTTCCCTTTCCTCATTCTTTTTTTCCTCTATGAGTCTCTATATTTTCCCTTTTCTCTCTCTTCCTGTCAAACTTTTTCGGTTTCTCTTTCCTCATTCTTTTTTTCCTCTATCAGTCTCTATATTTTCCCTTTTCTCTCTCTTCCTGTCAAACTTTTTCGGTATCTCTGTCTTTTTTTTCTGTGTCTGTCTCTCTCTTTATTTCTTTTTCTCTATCTCTCATTCCTTTCTCTCTTCATCTGCCTATGTGTCTCTTTTTCTTTTGTCTCTTTCTCACTCTTTAGAAATAGTTGTCTCTCTTTTTCATTTTTTTCCTATCTCATTTTATCCCTATTTTTCTCTCTATTCGTCTCTCTCTCTTTTTTATCTATATCTTTTTCTGCCTATCACTATCATATCCATCTTTCTCTTCTTCTGAGTCAATCTATCTCTTTTTCTTCCCACTAAATCTCTGTATCTCTCTCTTTTTCTTTATTTTCTTCTCTCTTTCTCTTCCTCTGAGACCCTTAATTTCTCTCTCTCTATTCCCTTCCCCATTCGACATCCGCCCTGCGAAAACTTTGACAATGACACATCAGTTTGCTTTCTCACCCTCCTTCCCCCACCCTCCTCACATCTCCACGTTTCCTTCTAAGACACACTTGCGATAGTGCATAACTTTTATGTACGAGTATATTAGCTATTTCAAAATAACGATATCCCGCGGGACTTTCGTATAGAATACAGCTGGATTTATCGAACTTTGACCTTTACTTCTGAGAGGTAACCTGACAGGTTATATTAAAAAGCTCTAAATCCTCTCTACGGACCTGGAGCTTTATTAAAAGCTCTCATTTTTCGTTATACATAAATATAGAATAATTAGCTTTTAAACCCCTTTTACCTGTACGATGAAATTGATTTTGATAATTTTCTAATGCATAAATTTATGTGTTTATGCTTTTGTAGAAAATCTTTGCTCTCATTTCAAAAGCTTTAAAGTACAAGTATACTTTACACACACGATAATAATAATATTGTTTAGTCGAAGCTAACCACCACGCGAGGTTAATGCTTAAAGCATTTTCTACCACCTAACCCTCAGGGTCTTATTTCGAACACTTAATATAATGAGGAAAAATTCATGCATTGAGTGGGATTTCAAGCAATGGAGTCTTACGCTAGCTGGATTAAGGGACTAGCGTCTTAACTACTTGACTACCAATGCAAAGTTCTGAGGATTCAATGCCCAGTAAGTAAAAATATTCTGCCTTATACTTTGATGTTCCAGAATCTACACACACTTCGTGAAGAATATTATCAATAATAATGTCGCCTTGTTCATGCTGCAAGGCTAGGGCGAAATTAAGAGAGACGTTTTTGTAATACCTCTACAGCGCAAAGTCTCAATTTGCGCACTGTCTTAGATCGGGAAAACCGATTCTAAGTCATGACTTAAGCTCTCGTATTTGTCTATTAATTTCGCCCTAAGGCTCCTAAGTCTAGAAGAAAAATCGTATAAATAGAGAAGACCATCAGTACGAGAATAATATTATAACTATCCACTAAAGTTGTGACGTAATTAACACAAAGGAACCTCCTACATCCTTCCACATATTTATTTTATTTGGGCATGTTGTACCGCCAGACTCCGTGGCGTAGCGATTGTGACTACTGCCCGTAGTCCAGAGATCCTGAGTTCGATTCCCGGTTGGAGCAGATTTTTCACACGGAAAATCCTGTTCCACCGCACACTTGAGCCTGGCAATTCCGGCCCTACCAATTGTTAATGTGAGTAGCTGGTACGATTTCTAACGAATGGAGGGTGAAACCCCCGTTCTGACAATCTCAAGTCAGGACTTTAAAACCATATAGAATCTATGGACATGAAAGGAGCCTAGACTTTGGCTCTAAGGCGTCCATATAATCCTCTCACCAACGTGATTTAGGTATCTGTCCCTATCTCACGGACACGGAATTATAATTATTAAAGCAAAATTATTTGAACATGTCGTTATTATTTCAATTTGACATGTCTTAAATATTACTATTATTTTTAACATGTCGTAAATTTTCTTTCTGGTTTCAGTGACCACGTCAATTCTGCAGACCCTGTACCTCCTAAGTCTGCTAGCTTCACTACAGGTCATCAACCTATGATATCAACTGTCACCCGACACTTGGTCCATCAATTTCGACTGATGACTCCCCAGGCCAAATCATAAGAACATATCGTCAAGGCTTTATTGTCTGGGGCGCGCTCTGTTGAGTGAAAATAAAATTTTCCTCAGTTCGCGGAAACGCTAACACCCGGTTGCATTGTCATTAATGGAGGGTTCAATCAAAAACTTAACAAACAATTTATATTCAATTTAATGACCTTTCGCTAGCCCAGCGGCAGGTCCCGCGTTTGATGTTCGATCCCCTGAGCAGACAAAAAAATATATTAAATTTGCTTTTTTCCGGTGCGCTCGCGTTGACCCAGCACTTAAATAAAAAGTATTGGGTCACTTCTTGCCCATCAGAGGGGAGGCACACTACGGGATGGGCAAGCTACAACACAGACCACTAGCGTCTACAGCCATCTTTTTTTTTTTTTTTTTTTTTTTTAAGTGGGGTTTAACGTCGCTTTCAACTGCCATGGTCATATCACGACGGGGGTTTTACCCTCCATTCGCAGGAAACTCACAAACCTGCTACTCACATTGACCTCACCCAGCCTGAGTGGGGCCGGGAAAAGCCAGCGTCACGAGAATTAGAATTTGAATGGTCACCCATCCAAGTCTTAACCTCGCTGGATGTCGCTTAACTTCGGTGTTCTGAAGGGAACCGGTGTATTCAACATGCCATCGACGCTGGCTACAGCCATCTTTAAAAATAATATAATTTAAGTTCTTGATTATATTCGATCATTAGTGACAATGCAATGGGAAATCGATATCGTACTATTATTAAGATGTCCAATTTTGTATAAAATGTTTAATTATGTACTATGTAACTTCTTCAGAGACAAAATTACTGTTTTATTTGATAAAACACTGTTAATGAAAAAGCAACGTCGATGGTGCGTTGAATGCACCAGTTCTCGCAGTATCACAGAAGTTATGCAACGTCCAGCGAGGTGAAGACTTCGTGATGCTGGCGTTCTGGCCCAACCTTGGCTGGATGAGGTTAATGTGAGTAGTAGATTTAAAAAAATCTGATGTAAACATCACACGACTTTCCTTATCCCCAAAAATAAGTCGAATTCCGATTGTTTAAACGATAAATGTCTATTTTTTAGCCAAAGCGAAAGCTTTAATTATAAAATTTGTTTATAATTATGTATATTTTAAAAAACAATTTTAAACCTACTTTATAGAGTAGAGGCAAAAAAGAAATTCATACTAAATATTAAAATTATTATGTGCACTGGTAGTCAAGTGGTTAACGCTCTAGTCTAGTAATCCAGGTAGCGTAGGGATCCGTTGGTTTGAATCCCACCCAGTGCATAGAATTTTCCTCATTAATTTGAGTTTGTGACCACATAATAATAAGACTCTAAGGGTCAATTGGTAGAAAATGCTTTGAGCATTAACCTCGCCTGGTGGTTACCTTCCACTAAAGAGTGTTATTATTATTATTATTAGACATAGAAGCTACCTATTTTTCACTGTAATTACCAATTTATATTATTTCTGCCAGCAGACCTTCAGACCTTAAAGCCTAGCAATACGATACAGTATCTAATCGTTGTGCAATTATTGGTGTTGCAGCAAAACATGCTGCAATTATTATGTGGTCAAATAATTTGAAGAATGACTCCTAAATAATGAAGAATTTTTATAATTGATGGAATTAAAATAATTATTCATGGAAATGCCCAACCAAAGGCATTGATCAAGTTTTTAGAATTACCAAACTAGCGTCTCACTTGAACAATAATGTATGTCTCTGTCAGATCATAGATTAAACTTATCCAATGTTATGTGTTAATTTTGTATGTATAGTTTAAAGAAAACTGTTATACCTGTATATTTTTTCAATCCAAATTTTATACTGTGCGTTTGCGCGTTAAAGGGATGAAAAGTAGATGAATCTTTTGTTCTGCATAATTATTATGAACTAATATTTTGAAACATTCATTGTTTTGAAGTGACTCAGTGGTTTAGAGCATTGTTTGCTCATCCGGAGGTTGCGAGTTCGAATCCCGGCCGAGAAGGAAAATTCTGACCCATTTTTTTCTGTTTCCGGAATAGCATGGATGTAAAGTTGAAATGCCCTTAAGTAATGCGAAAAACGGTTCCGGGTGACAACTACCTTTTTTTTAAAATCGTTTTGAGATTAATTTCAGACTGTTTTGGCCATCAATTAGCTTTATCCAGATATTTATTGTAAAGTTTGTTGTAATTTTATGTAATAAAATATAAACATCGTTTATAAAGTATGTTAATTTTTAAATGTGTGAGTGTTTTTCTTTTGTTCGCCATTTTGTTTTAGGCTAGAACAATTAGGGAGTAACAGCAGTAACGTAACACAGTTTAACCTGGATATCAAAGGCGAGGCGAGCGCTCGTCAAGTAGCACTCTAGAGACCGGATATTTTTTCTCTTATGTGCGGGTTTCACTCAAAGAGGTAAGCCAGCGTCGATGGCACGTTGAATACACCGGTTCCCTTCAGAACACCGAAGTTAAGCGACATCCAGCGAGGTTAAGACTTGGATGGGTGACCATTCAAATTCTAATTCTCGTGACGCTGGCTTTTCCCGGCCCCACTCAGGCTGGTTGAGGTCAATGTGAGTAGCAGGTTTGTGAGTTTCCTGCGAATGGAGGGTAAAACCCCGTCGTGATATGACCATGGCAGTTGAAAGCGACGTTAAACCCCACTTAAAAAAAAAAAAAAAAAAAAAAAAAACTCAAAGAGGTCATTTTCTAATCTAGAGAAGTAAATTTTAACACAGAAAATTTTCTCTTATATCCAATTAAACCTTGTTATTGAATGTAAGCGGCCTCAACAGAGTCCCGAAAATCGCCTATAACAAGCTGTAAGTACCGTGCATGCTCTAGGGTTAAGGGTCTAGAGTTCTCCGTTGTGGGTGTTGTGGCCGCCCACTGAGGCGAGGATAGAACTTGGATTCAAATTTGCATCACCAAGCCTGAGCTCACAAGGGTTGAATGCTATCTCGTCCCGGCCCCACTTCGGCTGGGTATGGTTAATTTGAATTAGCTGGTTTCTGAGTTTCAAGCGAATCGTGATATGAGCATGCAGTTGAAACCTACGTTAAACCAAGAAAAAAACCTGGATGTCGGTGGTTCGATTCACCTAAGTATGTCAATATATTCAATAGTTTTCTATACATATCATAGTCATGCGTCGGTTACACCCACCCTGTAGAATAAATGTACCCTGCAACCGATCTCAGTAGCTTCATCGATAAGGCGGCGTACTTCTAACATGGAAGTCGGTGGTCCAAGTCCTGGTTTTAGCGTGGATTTAGTAAAGCAAGTTTGAGTATTAGTGGTATCACGAAAGTGATAAACACAAATATGATAACTTTGTTTTATATGTATGATTTTCTTTGTGGTGGAGCACAAGGCCTATTCACAATTTTTGTGGGTAGCGCAGCATTACTAAGAGCCTCCTTTACATTTCGAATTAGTGTATTACATTAACTTCTTTATACTACTAATTTTCCCTCACGAGGTATGAGTGGACCCCAAACATCCAAGTACAGAGCAGAAGAATTCCTGCCCCGTTGGGGATCGAACCCAGGTCACCATGCGTGCAATGCCTAGCGCGCTAGCTCACTCTGCCACTGTGACTAACTTTGTTTTATATAGCCAGTATCCACCCTGTATATTGATTGAGTAGACAGTAACTATCCATTTCTCTATTGATTCAATTAGTCCCTTGTCAGCTGTCAACTGTAATCTACTTTATGGCACTATCCCGGTGCTTGAGATTTATGACTGGAATTGTAATGGCAATAAAAGTAAAAAGCGAAAGAAAGATAGAAACGGTAAGAAAAGAGAGACAGATTAAAGAAAAAAACAGAAAAAGATTTAATGAGAGAGGAAAAGAAGAAATAAAAAACGAGAAAAAAAGAGAGAGGAAGAAAAGAGTGAGAAAGAAAAGAGAGAAGAAAGAAAAAAAGAAAAAGACATAAAGAGAGAAAGAAAGAAAAACAGAGAGAGAGAGAGAAGGGAAGTAAAAAATAGAAAGAAAGGAGAGAGAGAAACAAAAAGGAGAGACAAAAAGAAAGAAAAAAGAGAGGGAGAAAAAGTAAGTGAGAGAGATAAAGAAAGAGGGAGAAAGAAAGAGAGAGTTAGGGAGAAAGAAGAAACAGAGGAGAAGTAAAGAGAAAGAAAGAAAGGGAAGTAGAGAGAAATGAAGAGAGGGAGAGAAAAGGATACAGACAACTAATGGACTATTAAATTGCCATGTCAACCATTTTTAGAGCAAGAAGATGTTATCCTTGAGCAGGAAAATTTATACTCTCAAAGAGGAAAGCGTCTTGTGGGATATGAGATACTGAAATATTTGTTCCTTCTCTGAATTATGATATATTTTACTTTAACATGAGAGGTAGGTAATGTATAAAGATATAAGGACACAATGCAATACATACTTATTTACTTATACACTATCTCACATTTCTAGTTTTTTATAATGATTCTAAAGAATTGCCAATTTCCGTGGCGCTGGCGTAACGCTAGAGACTACTGTACCAACAGTTAATCGAGAGATCCCCAGTTTGAACCTCGGTTGGAACAGACTTTTTGGAGAAAATTCTGTAACCTCCAAACACTTGAGGCTGGCCTTTCCGGCTCTACCCAGGTTGGGTGAGGTTAATGTAGGTAGCAAGTACGATTCACAGCGAATGGAGGATAACACCCCCGTACTCATCAGGACGTTAAATGACGTTAAAGGCGTTAGGAAGTGTATCCAGCCATAAAAAACGTGCTCCATCATACCAATCTCAACCATGAGGTTGAATAATGCCGACCCCAATAGCAACATATGTTAATATGGGATAAAGGTAAGGGATATAAATGTATACATAGATAAAAAATAATAATTTTATTGAAGACCCAGCTTTCCATGTTTAAAGCTCCTTTCAAATTTCCAATGTCATTGTCCGATAAGCCGAAAGAGTTTTCTCTTGGCAAAGGTAACTCTTGACTACCTTTTTTTTTGGTAAAAGTTTTCTGCATACCTTTTTCTATATTATTTATGACTTCTTTGTCATTACAAATAGGGTTTTTACGATTCTTTTGAAACTTATCAACCAGCAGCCATTAGCTCAATTTAACCTTCTTTAGCCTAAGTTGGGCCAGAAAACAGGTGAATGCACCTTAAATCTAAGAATTGTCACCTAACATCTAAGTCCAATCTAAGTTTTTTTTTTTTTTTTTAAAGTGGGGTTTAACGTCGCTTTCAACTGCCATGGTCATATCACGACGGGGGTTTTACCCTCCATTCGCAGGAAACTCACAAACCTGCTACTCACATTGACCTCACCCAGCCTGAGTGGGGCCGGGAAAAGCCAGCGTCACGAGAATTAGGATTTGAATGGTCACCCATCCAAGTCTTAACCTCGCTGGATGTCGCTTAACTTCGGTGTTCTGAAGGGAACCGGTGTATTCAACATGCCATCGACGCTGGCTAATCTAAGTTTGGTTTCGAATTTGAATATTTATCCATTTAGGTTTGCCGGGCAGTGTACATCATCAATGACAGTACGAGAACTGAAGTATCTAAAACCAACCAATTACGAACATGAAGAAGAGGTTGAACAATGTCAACCTCAAAAGATTTTGGAAAATGTTAGATAAAAGAAGAAGATTCATATCGGGATAGTAAAATATTACAAGTGGTGTTCTTTTGTTGAATGAAAAGTGTCTTGTACATTGCATAGTTAAATAAATAATAGGCGTTCATAAGAAAGCTATCTGTGCTTTTAATTTAATAAGACTTCGATTTTAAACAATTTTCATATTTTTACACATTTGTATGTAAACGAGACGAGAAACCTTCATAAAAACAAAATAATATATTTTTTACCTAATTATAATATTTTAATACAACATTTACTAGAAGGTAACTAACTAGGCGAGATCAATGTTTAAACCAGTCTCTAGCACCCAAACTTCAGAGTGCTATGATTATGTGGTAATGAAATACTCAAATAACTAAAGCAAAAAAAAAAAATGCATTGGCTGGGATTTGAACCAACGGATCCCTATGCTACCTGGATTACCAGACTAGCGCTTTATACACTCGAATACTCTACCATCAAATTAATACCGTGCTAGAGATAGAAAGATCTCCAGTGTAGGAGTGAGTCAGTGTTTTCATGTTTTTAGCTTAGGTGAGTTGATTTCATTGAGGATTTAAATAAAAAAATAACATTTCAATGAAAAATTGCGTCCCAGACAAAATCATTGCTTATTTCCTTCCGAAAGCTCTTGGGAAAGCTCATTCGCTGAAAAGTTTGAAATATGACCAAATCTTTCCTGTTATTGAGAAAGTCAAGAAACATAACCCGTCTCAACCCCCTGTCCCTGCCTTTTCTGATTAACACCAGTCTAATATACCTCCTCTCCTCCATCTAGTACCTCTACCCTCAACAATCTCTTTCTCCCTCTTCTTCTATTTCTCTTCCCTCCTTTCTTTCATTCTACAGGGTGCGCCAGAATAATCTGATGAGTTTAAAATGTTAACTATCAAGTCATAACTTGTCGTAGATGGTTGATTTTTTTTTTTTTTTTTTTTTTTTAAAGATGAGTGTTTCACAGCCGTTTTTATTTCGTAGCCATGAAACAGGAGCTACTGTAGACGCTTGTGGTCTGTGTTGCAGCCTGCCCATCCCGTAGTATGCCTCCCCTCTGATGGGCGAGAATTGACACAATACTTCCCAATTAGGTGCTGGGTCAACACGAGCGCACCGGAAGGTATCCCTTACAAACAATTGTAACCAAATTAAGAATACAAATTTTTGTCGGCACGGGGGATCGAACCCGGGACCTTCCGCATGGCAAGCGAGAGCTTAACCACTGAGCTAATCGCGCGTTAATGATGTTAGAGTCATTTTGTTTCCAATAAAAGCGGATTTAGTTACAATGGAGTCGTGGACACATGCGCATTGTGCTTTTGTTGTAGAGGCATTTTTTAAAAGTGGTGATTCTGTGGCAATTACTCAGAGAAAGTTCGGCGATCTGGACTGGGCGGCCAACTCATCAGCCCTCTCTGCTTGTGACTATTTTCTTTGGGGTTACCTCAAAAGTAAAGTCTATATGCATAAGCCAAGGACTGCAGATGACTTGAAGAGACTAATTGTTCAAGAAATTCGTGCAATACACCTGAATATGCTTGAGAAAGTCATTGACAATTTTTAGACCAGAATTGACGAGTGTATCAGAAATGGAGGTAAACATTTGACCAACATTATCTTTCACAAATAATTCAAATATTCAAAAAATCATGTATTAAAATAAATCCGCATGTCTTCTCTTTCAAATAACACAAAAATTATTGTTCTATCTTAAAAATTGCTTGTTTAGTATCATTTTTAAACTCGTCAGGTTATTCTGGCGCACCCTGTAGTTCTCAAGTCTTGAAAGTCAGGAATCTTAATATAGGGTTCGATTCTCTATATTGTTGAAGAAACTAAACCGTTCATAATTATGATGTTTAGTATTAAATTGATTCATTTGGTACTGGCTTGGTGAATCATTGTTTAATCAATTTTTTAATGCTTAAATTTTGTACATAATGATAAAATTATTTCATCTTAGTTTTAAATTTTTAAAATATAAGAGAGGAGCTCACTTCCCAAAAACTTAAGTTTAGCTCAGGAGGTAATCTAAAATGTGTATTTTCTTGATGTAGATAAATTTGCCACATTTTCAATTCAATTTCTCTCTCTCTCTTCTTCTTCTATTTCTCTCCCCTACTTTCTCTTATTCTATTTCTCTCTCTCTCTCTCTCTCTCTCTCTCTCTCTCTCTCTCTCTCTCTCTATTTTTATCCTATCTCTTTTCTCTCTCTTTCTCTTTTTGCCACTTTTGCCACTGTTTCCTTTCTCTCTTTCCCACTTTTTCCATTCTCTCCTTCTCCCTTTCTTCTCCATTGCTCTTCTTCCTCTCTTTCTCTTACTACTTTCCCTGCTTCCCTGCGTCCTTATTTACTGCTCTTTATCGCTCTTCAGTTACCAGCGACTGGAAGGTAAAAAATCCCACTGAGAACAACATTTTGTCCTGCAATTTTGTGAAACGTTTCGCAACATTGCCTGCTCTCCTCTTATCGCTTTGCAACACTTAACATTGAGAATTCGTAAAAAAAAAAAAATTGCGAAAAGTCTTGAAACAAAATTCTGCAGGTACCTACTTGGAGGTACCCTGGCTTTAGCTTGACATCTTGTCTACTGATTTGGTTTTAATTTATAATGTATCGCCGTTCAACTCTTTCAAAACCCCCACAATTTTGTTTTAATATTTCCTCGTCCAGCTCTTTCAAAACCCCCACAATATTGTTTCAATATTTCCATGGCATGACAACATTGGAAAATGATTAAACTTGGAGTTTCTTACTGCTGATCTACCCACTACAGTTTTGACATAATAACACAAAGACACACCACACAACATAGCAAACCTACATAGATACAGACATATTGATCACAACTTGGCGCACACTTGTAGATTCATAACATTTAAACTGACCACACACAGTTCCATGTGTACAAGTAGGCCTGTAGGCCCACGTGTAAAGGTCGTAGGATAGTCCTTTTTCCACGTGTGGAGGTCCCTTTCAATAACGTTCCACCTGCAAAGGTAAACTTCCGGCAATTTTAATGTTCATAATTATGTCTATTGTACATGTCTGTCCCGGTAGCTCAGTGGTAAAGGCGGCACTCTGTGAATCCAGCGATTCCAGAGGTCGCGGGTTCGAAACCCAGCCGGCACATGACAAGTTATCCTCCCATATGAGATTTTTACCACATAATAATATGTCTTAGGCTTGCTGCTGGAATAATGGGACTTTAATAGTCCTAATCGGGTAGTATAAATAAGGCGATATTATTATTATTATTATTATTATCTATTATACAGTCCATTGTTCATAATCTATGATCTAATTCAATCTAAGAGTATGTAAATAAATGATATAATGAATATTAGAATCTGATGATCTTATGAATAATTTAATAAGAATAATTAAACATTTAAAATAAATCTACTGAGAGGACTTTGGGCTTCTGAATTAATTAGACTTTTCATATCTATACTTATAAAAGAGAGTTTCACTCACTGACTGACTGACTGACTGATTGACTGACTGACTGACTGACTCACTGATTCATCACTGTTTCTCCGAATTGGTAAGTCCTAGGAAGCTGAAATTTGGTGGGTAGCTTTGTCTTACAGTCTAGATGTGCAATAAGACGGGATTTTTCGAAATTCTCACTACAACACCTGCCATTGGCGAAAAAGGACTTTTTACTTTCACCGCTATTTCTCCGCATTGATAAATCCGAGAGAGTTCAAATTTGGTAGGTAGCTTTGTCTTATAGTCTGGATGTGCAATAAGACCGGATTTTTTGAAATTCCCACTACAACACCTGCCATTGGCGAAAAAGGATTTTTTGATTTCACCGCTATTTCTCCACATTGATAAATCCGAGAGTTCAAATTTGGTAGGTAGCTTAGTCTTATAGTTTCGATGTGCGATTATACGGGTTTTTTTTTTTAAATTCCCGCTACAACACCTCTCATTAGCGAAAAAGGACTTTTTACTTTCACCGGTATTTCTCCGCATTGATAAATCCGAGAAAGTTCAAATTCGGTAGGTAGCTTTGTCTTATAGTTTAGATGTGCAATTAGACGGGATTTTTCGAAACTCCTACTACAACACCTACCATTGGCGAAAAAGGACTTTTTACTTTCACCGGTATTTCTCCGCATTGATAAATCCGAGAAAGTTCAAATTCGGTAGGTAGCTTTGTCTTATAGTTTAGATGTGCAATTAGACGGGATTTTTCGAAACTCCTACTACAACACCTACCATTGGCGAAAAAGGACTTTTTACTTTCACCGCTATTTCTCCGCATTGATAAATCCGAGAAAGTTTAAATTTGGTAGGTAGCTTTGTCTTATAGTCTAGATGTGCAATAAGACGGGATTTTTCGAAATTCCCACTACAACACCTGCCATTAGCGAAAAAGGACTTTTTACTTTCACCGGTATTTCTCCGCATTGATAAATCCGAGAAAGTTCAAATTCGGTAGGTAGCTTTGTCTTATAGTTTAGATGTGCAATTAGACGGGATTTTTCGAAACTCCTACTACAACACCTACCATTGGCGAAAAAGGACTTTTTACTTTCACCGCTATTTCTCCGCATTGATAAATCCGAGAAAGTTTAAATTTGGTAGGTAGCTTTGTCTTATAGTCTAGATGTGCAATAAGACGGGATTTTTCGAAATTCCCACTACAACACCTGCCATTGGCGAAAAAAGATTTTTTGTTTTCACCGCTATTTCTCCGCATTGATAAATCCGAGAAAGTTCAAATTCGGTAGGTAGCTTTGCTTTATAGTTTAAATGTGCATTTATACGGGATTTTTCGAAATTCCCACTACAACACCTGCCATTGGCGAAAAAGGACTTTTTACTTTCACCGCTATTTCTCCGCATTGATAAATCCGAGAGAGTTCAAATTTGGTAGGTAGCTTTGTCTTATAGTCTGGATGTGCAATAAGACCGGATTTTTTGAAATTCCCACTACAACACCTGCCATTGGCGAAAAAGGATTTTTTGATTTCACCGCTATTTCTCCACATTGATAAATCCGAGAGTTCAAATTTGGTAGGTAGCTTAGTCTTATAGTTTAGATGTGTGATTAGACAGGATTTTTCAAAATTCCCACTACAACACCTCTCATTAGCGAAAAAGGACTTTTTACTTTCACCACTATTTCTCCGCATTGATAAATCCGAGAAAGTTCAAATTTGGTATTTATGTTTGACTTATTGTCTGAATCTGCAAAATTGGGCTTTTCGAAACTCCCACTACAACATCTGCCATTGGCGAAAAAGGAAAATTTACTTCCACTACTCTTCTCCGCACTGGTAAGTCCGAAGAAGTCCAAATTTGGTATGTAGGTTTTTTTACAGTCTAGATGTGCATTTGGATGGGATTTTTTTAAAACTCCCACTACAACACCTGCCTATTACTCCATATTGGTAAGCCCTAAAAAGTTCAAATTTGGTGTGTAGGTTCATTTTACGGTCTAGATAAGAAATTAGACAGATTTTTTTCGAAATTCCCACTACAGCAACTGCCTGTTACTCCATATTAATAAGTCCAAAAATGTTCAATTTTTGTGTGTAGGTTTTTTTTACGCTCTAGATTTTCAATTAGACGGACCTCAATACACTACGGTCATGCCTCAATACACTACGGTCATGCCTCAATACACTACGTTCATGCCTCAATACACTACGGTCATGCCTCAATACACTACGTTCATGCCTCAATACACTACGTTCATGCCTCAATACACTACGGCCATGCCTCAATACACTACGGTCATGCCTCAATACAGAACGGTCATGCCTCAATACACTACGGCCATGCCTCAATACACTACAGTCATGCCTCAATACACTACGGCCATGCCTCGGCCCGCAAAGCGGGCGACAGCCCGCTAGTTTACCTATAATGCAGCATTTAATTAACAACAACAAGAAAAATTTACAATTTATTAATAAAATAAATTTAATGTCAATTAAGGTTGTGGTTGCTCAGTATTTACTAACCACTTGCCCGTTCCAGAAACACTTTCTACTCTCCCAATCTCCGAAACCTTTCAACTGTCACACAACGCACTCTGATTGGTTTGTTTGAACGCAAAAACCAATCAGAGTGCGTTGGGTGATACTTGAAAGGGAGTTACGGAGATTTGGAGAGTAGAAAGTGTTTCTGGCATGGACTACAGCTTTTTTTCTTTCTTTTTTATGTGTTTCACATCCTTTTTTATTTCGTAGCCATGAAACAGGAGCTACTGTAGACGCTTGTGGTCTGTGTTGTAGCCTGCCCATCCCGTGGTATGCCTCCCCTCTGATAGGCGAGAAGTGATACAATACTTCCCAATTAGGTGCTAGCTCAACACGAGCGCACCGGAAGGTATCCCTTACAAACAACTGTAACCAAATTAAGAATACAAATTATTGTCGGCACGGGGGATCGAACCCGAGACCTTCCGCATGGCAAGCGAGTGCTTAACCACTGAGCTAAAGCTATTTGATTCTTTACCTTGTGCCCATCACAATAGATATTTTTGTATTTTTTCAAAGGAGTTCGCATAAAGCAAATCGTGTAAGGTAAGGCCGGGATCCCACTGAGAGTAACATTGTCGCAACTTTTCATGCTCCGCTCTGCCTTTTGAATCAAACGAATTCGAATCCCACTGACTGAAACATAGCTTCGCAACACGCTGCAACACTTCCCATTCCAAAGTAAAAACAAAATGTGTTGAAATGTTTCGAAACAAAACGTCTGTCTTCATGTTCGCAAAATATTATTTTCTCAATCTTGCTCGCTCTCACCTTCAAAACTCGATGGACCTGAATTTTACAACACTAAAACAATTCGTATGTTTTTTATCCAGAGTAACATTAGAATACGACTAGTATTTATCAGTGATATAATGATAATTATAATTGATCTCTATACGACTTGATCAGTGATACATTATAATGATAATTCTTATTGATCTCTTTGCGAATATTGATAATTACATTATAATAATTACTATTGAACTCTTTACCAGTTTTAATGCTTAAAATTTTCAAGATTGATGTGTTTTTGCACAATTTTTTTTGGGAGAAAAACGGGTTTCGGTAAGCGTTATTCCAGCCGGCGTCATCTCCCTGACATTGTTAGAGATCTGGTCGAGAATCTCGTCAGTGTCAACCTCAATGAAATCCGTCGGATCAAGGTAAGGCACGAATGTCAACCGTTAGATTTGAAATTCATTTCCGCATGGAAACGATTATCCGAGGCACCTCGCTTTCCCACTATCAGTTGACGGATCAGTGCGATTAACAGTGGAGCTAAGTTCAGTTAAAGTTGGAGTGTTTTTATTCTAGCCCAGGTGGTCCCTGTGCATCAACAACATTATCAGGTGCGAAAACCTTTTAGAAATCGCCGCTCAGTGTACCATAGTTGGTTCTCCCAATTAACTTTGTATTTTCTTGTGGTTTACAATTGATAGGTAGGTATACCTTTTTTTGTGTTTAACGTCGCTTTCAACTGCATGGTCGTAAGGTATAACTTCTGCTTGTTCTGGTATACTCGAGAGAAATCATATTTTTAGTTTTCATTAAGAAATAACAGTGTTTAGATCTATACGGAATATCTGAACCAGATTTACATGATACACCAGAAATCCGACACAAATATGATTTTTTTGATGACGACATTTTTACAGGTGTATTTAAAATCGCTTGACTTTGTGTACTCCATATTTTTAACCAGCCTCTTAAAATATCCGCCATAACCTGTTACCACGAAAGTTCGAAATTGAACTTATTCAAGTGTTAACATTGCTGGACGTAGTGGACGCAGTGTTAATATGAGAAATTGTGTATTAAACGTGCTATCGAAGGTAAAATAACTAAGACACATAAATGTATCTCTGCTCTACCTGTGACCAGCGTCGAGGGCGCATTGAATGCACCAGTTCTCGTAGGATTACCCAAGTTAGGCTACGTAAAGCGAAGTCCAGTGATACTGCAAGTGACGTTAAACCAAAATCACAACAACAACCAAAAGATATTCTGTGGAAAACCATTTACTGTTTTTTCGTAATATAAACTGAAACGATGATTTCTTTTGCATATAATCAGAAAAGTGAGAAGTTGTATTAGATGTACATTGTACATGGAGTTCGGTGGAAAAGAAAGCCACAGGCTTTAACCTCGCCCTTTGGTTCACTACATATTCTGTTGTGTTCTTTTTTTTTCATGTCCTATTTTGTTGAATGTATCATGTAGTTGACCAATAAAGTGTTAAATAATAATAAATGGATAACAGAACATACCTGGACAGCTGTTTCGAACTTATTTGTTCTCATCAGCAGGTAATAGTTCTGAACACCCATGCCATCAACTAAACTCTCTTTTTTAATAATCAGTATAAAGAGAAAAGTGAGAAGTTGTATTAGATGTACATGAATATTAGAACATACCTGGACAGCTGTTTCGAGATTATGCGCTCTCATCAGCAGGTAATAGTTCTGAATATCCATGCCATCAACTAATCTCTCTATTTTAATCAGTATGAAGAGAAAAGTGAGAAGTTGTATATTAGATGTACATGAATATCAGAACATACTTGGACAGCTGTTTTGAGCTTATTTGCTCTCATCAGCAGGTAATAGCTTTGAATATCTATGCCATCAGCTAGCCTCTCTTTTTTAATCAGTATAAAGAGAAAAGTGAGAATTTGTTTTAGAGGTACATGAATATCAGAACATACCTGGCCAGCTGTTTCGAGCTTATTTGCTCTCATCAGCAGGTAATAGTTCTGAATATCCATGCCATCAAACTGACCTCTCTTCTTTAATCAGTATATAAAGAGAAAAGTGAGAAGTTGTATTAGATGTACAATCAGAATATACCTGGATAGCTGTTTCGATAACAGAGCATAACAGAAGTTATACCTCTTTTTGCCCATAACTTTATACTTTAAAGTCTAAATGAAATACATAGAGTTAAAAGGGTCAACAAGCTATGGTGTATGACCTTTGAGCGGAAGTTTAGTGAGTTCAATAGAACTTCGTTAACATTGTCTGGTCTGTTTTTTTTGGCATTGGTAGTTATGGCCATTCCATACAGCCAGTCTGGTCAGCTAGTGTGTTTGTTACATTAGTTAGGGTCAAATTATGTAATAAGATCACATCAAATTGGAAGACCGTCCCTTAACCAAGAAATAGTGATCTGTGATTAGTGTAAACTCCAAGTTGAGGGACGATTTTCCTTTATCACTGCTGCAATCTCATTTATAATTCGGCCATAAGTTTCTCTAAGATTAAAGGTTAGCAGTTCTTTTGTTCGTTAATATTGTTATTAAATATAAAAATATCGCAGTAAAAATATTTTCACCACCATGACTAGTAAGACTAATATCGCACAGAATAGTCCATTAAATAGATGCATGACATTATGCAACATCTTAGCAAATCCTCCTTACAATATAAATGTTCTTCATGAGACTCCTACATCACTAAAAATCAAACTTCAGGACCTTGTTTCCATCCGTGAGACCGATGCGTAGAGCCAACCTTTAGGTTTCCTTTTTTTTTTTTTAACCTTAGTTTTAGAAACTGTTTTATTTTACTAGACCTAAGTTTTATTTTATATTAGAATAAGATAGGGAAATTGTGAAAAATGGGTAGTTCCCGTTAATTAATTTAAAATTAAAAAAATTAAATTAAAAATTAAAATCTCGTCTGAGCTCTACTGACCATTGGAATCTGCTAAAAAACGTGAAAAGTCTGAAAAAAAGGTCGAAATTTCGAACACTCTGGCTTATATCTCCAGAACGGTACGTCAGAATGTGGCTTAAAATGAATTAAATGAAAGATAATTTTGTCTAATGTGTTATTAGATAATAAAAAATATAGGTCCTCGCGACAAATTTTCAGTTCCGCGCTGGAATCTGCTAAAAAACGTGAAAAGTCTGAAAAAAAGGTCGAAATTTCGAACATTCTGGCTTATATCTCCAGAACGGTACGTCAGAATGTGACCTAAAATGAATTAAATGAAAGATAATTTTGTCTAATGTGTTATTAGATAATAAAAAATATAGGTCCTCGCGATAGATTTCAAGTTCCAGGGCAAAGACTGTCTTAAAATCGGACCCTTCCTCAAGGAAATACTTGAGGAAGTTCATAACTCAAGGACGGTTTGGAATTTCGGACTTTTGAAAGTTTTCCTGGTATTTTCCGGCAATTTTA
>CM044957.1:188272-270389 GCA_024516035.1 Bactericera cockerelli
ATTTTAAACTATTTCAAGTAAAATATTTCATTAAGATCTTCTGGGACTGGACATGCGCCAACAATGCTTGCGGCGTTGCCCTTCTGTATCTCAATGCTGATTCTCTGATATAAATACTGTCCAGCCATCTTCATTCCAGATTTATCTACCAACATTGCTCCTATTTCTTGAACAAAACGCCTCGCATCTTCACAGAAAACACCCATTGTCTCTACCGCAAACCCTACAAATGTATACTGATCACACAGTTCTGCATATTTTCTTTTCTTGTTTTTCGAAGCACATTCAGCAGCTGCTCCTCTAGATTCAATTGATCTTTTTATGTTAGAGGGAGCCAAAGTATCCGTGCAAGTAACATCCCATAAAACATTTTTTCCGTTTGACCAAGGTACAATAGATATGCCATCTGGTCTAACCGAAGTGTTGGATGTTAGACCTGTCGGTTCAAGTTGGCATGGTATATCTACTGAAGCAAGAGCTCTTTTTAAAACATTGTTGATTGAGCTATGTCTACTGAATCTCCCTGTACTTTTTTGACAGTTCAATGGATGGATACCTCTGCTGTCCACAGTTGACATACCACAAATGCATGGATGAGGCCTACAAAGGTTACTTCCTAACCTCAAGCATATGCAAATGCGGAATGACCTGTTCTCAATCAGAGTTCCAATTTGTTTTGCGGGAACTGCTTCCAACCACGCGCCTGCTTCTTTACATTGCAGGGCCTTGAAGCGGGCAATATCATTGTCATCTATCAATCTTATTTCTTCATCCAAGATATGATTCACCACAATCTTGTCCCATTCCTTTTGAACTGCAATATCAACGGGAACCTTGGTGTATTTGCCATTCCAAGTATTCATTGCTTCATCCAGATAACAAATGGATACATTTTCTTTTGGTGTTTTTAAAATCATAGAAACCAAGGACATTACTCCATTTGCCGAAGAAATAAAAGCTGGAAGACTGACATCTGATATTCTTCTCAAACCTAAACCTCCAGAACGAATTGGCAATGAAGCTTGTGTCCATTGAATAGTTGATAACTGTGTGTTGAAGATCTTTTCCATTATTAGTTTCATGTAAGAGTCAATCTTCTGCAAACTGTCTGGGCACATCCACATTGGAGTCGTTCGAGTAGAGTATGTCAGTTTAGGTATAGTTGTACAGTTCTTCATTAAAAAATATGCAACATGAGTACTAAGGCTTTCCATTTTCTCAAACATTACAGTCAATTTCTCAAAGCGTTCGTTGAAATGTGATTCAAATGCTTCTTCACAAACAGGACTTCCAAGTATGATGAACTCATCGTTTCCTATAATACGAACACCTGGTAACAATTGTTGAAAGGATTGGATGGTTTCATCATTAACATTTCCATGACAAAAATAGAGCTCGCACTTTTGAGGATTTATCTTTAAACCGATTCGGTTTGCTTCTTTTGCCAACTGATCTAAATCTTGAAGAATAATATCAGGACTTCCTCCTAAAACTCCGTCGTCCAAGTACCAAAGATTCAGGCTGGCTTTCAATTTGTAAATAATGGGTTGTAAAACCAAACTAAAGAGGAGAGGCCCAGCCGGATCACCTTGTTGAGCTCCTACCATTGATGAAATAATATCTTCACCGAACAGTAAATGTGAAGGATTTTTATAGCATTGCTGCAGGTAGGAAAAAAGTGATGGAACTTTGGCTTTTGCTTCTTGTAAAATGCTATCTCTTTCGACAGTATTGAATGCATTCTGGAAATCGATTTTCAGTATAACATTATTTTCGTCTTTATTGGTATTGACAAAAGATCTAACAGCATGTACTATGGCTTCTCCTCCTTGTTGTGTTCCAAAACCCAGTTGATGAGGCTGGAGATATGAACAAATTTCATCACGAATGTATGAACAACCTATTTTGGCTGCTAAGCGACGATACACGCATCCGATTGCTATTGGCCTGATGCCACCATCTTTTTTCTGAAGAGCCAACAAGGAAGCGCCGTAGAAGAATGGGCAAACAGTCTCAACAATTTCACCTCGTAACATTAGATTACACATTTGAGTGATTGACTGTAATAACTGAACACCACCTTCCTTGGCCGATCTTGATATCAAGTCCTTCAAGATTTGTGGAGAAATACCATCTATACCAGCCGAAGAGCCATTAGGGAAGGAAAAGATTGCTTTTCGAACATCTTCAGTATTAACTTGGAGTATTTCAAGATCATCTTCAGAAGAATTTGGGAATATTAACTCTCTAGAAGGGGGCGGATGCTTATCAATAAGTGCAGCTAGTGTATTATGATTCACAGGAGCAATACTATCATTAGAGTTTAAAATTCTTATAGCACCGCGAATATCAAATTCTGCTACTTTTGACTCAACCCTTTTTGCCAGTGGTGCAGGCTTTTTATTTTTCTTCTTGTCACTCTTGACATAGTGTGCAATTTCTTTAGTCAAATTTTGTTTGACAAGGGATGTAAGCGACTTGGACTTCTCAATGGTTGGAACTTGCAGAGCATTATAAGAAAAAAGAAAAAGTTTTTCCCAAGATTCTCGATTGTTCTTTGACACACAATTATTTATTACTGCTGACAATTTACTTGCTGCAAGGTTTCGAGCACTCTTTGGTACATGTTTCAAAATACGAACTGATTGTTTTAAAGAGGAAACTGTATGAGAGAAGTTGGTCTCAGAATTCACCGTAGTTTCGGTAGGAACTATGCGTTCAGCATTCTTATGTATCCTTCCTATATGTATTTTGAGACCCGTCATCGATAAGAAGGACTTCGGATTCTGTTCCTGACAAAAAGGACAATATACCATGTTGTCATTCGAAACTTTGTTTTGAGAACTTGAAATGTCTTTGTTAGCGATTGGAATGTTGGAATCAATTTCCATCTCATCTGAAGACGAAGAGTATCGGAATCTTTGTCTTGCATATCTTGGATCTCTATTTCTAACATTTCCTCGATAACCGGTAGACGTGGATTGAGACATGGGACTTGATGGGGATTAAAACTTTTGTAAAAGATCACATTTTAGTTGAAGCAATACCCAAAATAAGAGGAATATCACTTTACTTAGAAGACCTAGATTTAATTTAGAAAATTTTGGGAGCTGAACTTTCGATGTTACTTGCACGGTATTAGTTGACTTGAAATTTTTGATACTTAAAATTTTAAAATTCTAGCAGGACTTTTTGCTGCCATACCGGCGCGTGCCTGGCTAGTTATTATAAAAAATATAAACAATAAAAAATATAATTATTTTTTATTGTTAAGTAAAAAGTTCTCCATTAGCATTTTAATTGTATTCTTATCTATTTAAACTTAAATATGTTTGCGATAGTGACAATTGTAATTTCACAACCACTGTAACTCGCCTTAGTAATTTTTCCGTACATACTAATTATTTATTATTAAAAAACAGAACACACTTCTTCTATAACAGCTTCCTACTCTTTGAATATCGAAACATATTCGTAGTGAAGTATTACCCAATTTAAAGGGAATTAATACGTACCATTACTTACTTACTTACTGCAGTGGCATTTCAGACCGGTACCGGTCCATTGCTTCGTCGATTTTTTGCCTCCAAATACACCTGTTCTACCACTCTCCTTCTTGTAATCCCATAATTTTATACCATTATGCCTATTGAGTTGTACACAATTAAGCTTGCCAGATTATCTCAATGGTAAGATCTTCGCCACCATGTGAAATGTAAATGTACGCGGATTACATGTATTCCTAAATGAGAACCTTCCCAGGTTCGAGCTTGCTTTGAGCTCCTTGCCTAGTGGTTACCTTCCACTAAAGCTTATTATTATTATTATCTATTATTCCAGGGTGAAGGCTTGTGACCAGGAAGCAACCCTGGTAGTGAACATTGCCACGCAGGTCAAACACAAATACCCTCGCCTATCCGTGGTCATCATCACTCCGTATGATGTTCAGAGATCTACCATAGCGAAAATCTTGCACGATATGGCGTAAGTACAAAAGAAGAATAGCGGAAAGATTAAGCGAAACATGGAAAAAACCATTCTCAAAGATCACAGCTTGGTTGAGAACCATCATACAGTTCTCACTCATTCGAGCTGTGTCATTGAGAATTCGTGGCAACAGAAGAAGAATAGTCTCAACACCCTTTGAAGATGGGGCTGGCATATAACACATATAATTGTCTCTTAAAACATTTACTAATATTTATAATTTTTAAATATATGTATATCATATTAATTTTTTAAAAAAGTATGCATACTCTCATTACCATCGAAATTATGGTTTTTGATGGCACGTTAAACACACCAGTTCTCATCCCATCACGAAAGTTAAGTAATGTCCAGCGTGGTGAGGACATAGATTTTTTTTGGTGTTTAACTTCGCTTTCAACTGCATGGTCATATCACGACGGGTGATATGGATTGGTGAGTGTTCTGGTTTCTAATACATCCATGGTCATATTGGTCATCGTGGCAAACCACGTTCTGCTGGCTTTTCCTGGTCCCAATCAGGCTTGTAGAGGTTAAAGAGGTTCTTTGCTCAGAGAATGATGAGCATGTGTTCGGAAGCGACGTTATACCTAAGTAAAATAAATAATATTTTTTCCCATTTGTAAATTTTCATGTAATTGCATCATAAATGATGCGTTTGAAAATACAAAAAAAATATATGGTTGTGTTTTAAAAAAAATTCTGTGTCGTGTTCTAGCTTGGAAGAATAATACCTCAACCCTGTCACGTAAACAAATAGATAACAAATATGCCTATCATATTAGTGATATTACCTGTCTTCGAGTGGTGGAACAATTTTATGGACGCCCAGTTTAGATTCCTGACATGTCCAATGATTCTATTTTGAGTAACGTCCTAATTCGAGTTATTCAGGACGAGGGTTTTACCTTCCAACAGCTGGGAGAAGTACTAGTTCCCCACATTAAAATCAACTATACGTCCAGCGAGTTGAAGACCTTCGTGTTGCTGGCATTCCGGCCCAACCCAGGCTGGGTGAGGTTAATGTGAGTAGCAGGTTTGTGAGTTACCTGCAAATGGAGGGTAACACCCCCGTCGTGATATGATCATGCAGTTGAAACGAAGCCGACAGTAAACTCAAATTAATATAAAAAACAACTATCCAGGGTTGGACCGGAAATGCCAAACTGATGTGCTTTTTTTTTGGAATTTTTTTGGTAATTTTTTGCCTAACCTGGAATAATTGGGCAGCATAAAGAAGTCAATTTTATTATAATTATAACACTAAAACAATTGTTGGAATAATGGAACTCTTTTGTCCTAATTGTGCAGTACAATCAAGTTTCTGTTTTATTTATTATTTACACTTTATTTTTTTTTATATACAAAACAATCAACAATAAATTATTAACATAGAAAATAAAACTCAACAATATTTGCAAAATAAAATATAGAAAAAACAAAATAAATCATGGGTTTGATGGCAGAGATTGCCTCAGGCAACAATCAAGCCCTTTGTCAATACTATTCTTATCAATAAAGAGTTATTATTATAGTCTGGCTGGGGAACTATAAACAGGGAGTAGACCAGTATTGGCTTGGTTCTGGGGGCCCTTGTCAATTATTAGCCTCCTTGTAAAGACAGTGGTAGAAGTGCTGAGTCATTCCTCCACTGTCTGGCTACCATCGTTCACGATGACGCCACCCTATGATGATGATTATTATCATTAAAAAAATAATTTTAAATTTACAATTGTCTTCTAATCCGGGGCGAAGTTAATGGCTTCATTAGTTAATGGCTCTGCCACTTGTTTCACTTGCAGTGACCCAGTGGCGGGAGTTCTCGTGTACTCTCTGGCGGATTTCATCGGCAGACAAGCAGATGTGGTGGTCTTCAGCACCAAGCTCCCCTACGACCTGACCAGCAACGTCATGGAGATTGTGTTCACCCGGGCCAGGACTTCTCTCATCGTGGTGGGCAACTTCTCAACTTACCATCCCAAGAGTTATACGGTAAGTGATCCCAAGAGTTATACGGTAAGTGAACAATTTTTTTTCTTCTTGTTACTGTGTATAGCTACTATCCCAAGTTCTTGTGGCTCAGTTTATTATTAAAGAGTCAAAATTCAAGAAGTATTTTCACTATTGAAATTTAACATACATAAACAACACTACACAATACACCACACACACAGGAAGAGTCCTCCCATGTTAAGCTCCCATTTGTGTTATTCTATTCTGTATTGACAAGGATAATAATTATTAACAAAGGGTTGGGTGGAAGAGATTGCCACAGGCCATAACCCCGCCCTTTAGGTAGGACAGTGTTATTTCTTTTTACTTATTTATTTTGTAATTTGTTTGTTTTTTCTTAATTTTATACTATTAACATTGTACTCTGTCCTCCTAATAAAGCATAAAAAAAGGACGTGACTATTGCCTGAGTCAGTCTTTGCCATCAAACCCATGACACCTCTCTTGTTTGGTTTCAGGGCGTCGAGTGGGCCAAGGCCCTGGAGATTTCCAAGACCTCGCGCTCCCTCCGACCAGTGGCCGCCCATTTTGATTTGAGGAACCCCAAGCTGGCGCTGGATCTGGTTCTGAAGCGCTGAATACGTTATCCTGCTGTTATGCACACGATAGTTACCATACTCGCAATAAACGCAGAGTAAACCTTCTGATTTAACAGGGTTGGTTTTAGAAGGCGTCCTCAACGAGGACCCTGGTACCTACACCCTACAGTCCCTACACCTACCCCCTCGGCCCTGATACCTAGAGCTTGATATAGAGTTATAGACGATAGGAATAAGAATAACTTTTATTTGGAAGTTTCGCCACAAGAGCATTCCAATGGTCACCTTCCGGTGCGCTCGTATTGACCTAGCACATAAATGGGAAGTATTGTGTCACTTCTCGCCCATCAGAGGGGGAGCATACTACGGGATGGGCAAGCTACAACACAGACCACAAGCGTCTACAGTAGCTCCTGTTACATGGCTACGAAATAAAAAAAGGCTGTAAAACACAAAAAAAAAATAAATACAATATTACAAAAAAAACGATTTTTGGGATTCCGTTGTGGCCGCTTATATTCAATAACATGTTTGAATCATTTTACGTGGTATTGGCTCTATCTCAAGGTCCCAGAGCCGTGTTGAAAGTAGGAGTGCCAGAATCAATGCTCAACCATGAGGGAGAGGTTGAACAACGCCAACCCCCAAGTAGGGCTGGTAAAAGGCAGAGTGAAAGAAGAAGTCCCAAGGGTTTAGTGACTTATAAAAAAAGCCCAAGTTCTCACGATTGTTGTAATAATAGTAATACTCTTTAGTGGAAGGTAACCACCAGGCGAGGTTAATGCTCAAAGCATTTTCTACCACCTAACCCTCGGAGTCGTATTATTATGTGGTCCCAAACTTAAACTCATGAGGAAAAATTCATGCACTGAGTACAACGGATCCTTACGCTACCTGGATTAGCAGACTAGCGCCTTAACCACTTGACTACCAATGCATGGTTGTTCAGTATTGATGACACATAGAAATATGTGGTTTCAAATCCATCTAAGGTTATCATGGAAGTTCATGCCTAGTGGAATGCTGGATTCAAGTGTATTTTAAGCCCTACTCAGGCAGTATGGATAAGTGTCTATTTTTCATTATTATTGTTGTGGCTGTCAAAATCTATAAATGCATTCAAAACATGTTTTTAAAGAAAATCCACTCACATTAAGTTTCCTAGAATTTTCGAAAATTGTATCATACAAAAATTGAATTACGTTTATATTTTTAACAGAGTAATTATAAGTTTAATAACTACAGAGTGTAGTGAACAAAAAAATATTTAATTTGTGTCTTTAGTTCGTTTTATATTCTCAAAGGGCATTATTAAATAATTTAAATAAAAAAAACCAATACCTATATTTGTTAAAATTAGTTCATTAGTATAAAATTAATCTACTAATTATTTGCTAGATAAATAATGATGTTTTTCCAAACTAATTTATACTTGAATGTTTTAGTAAAAAAATAATAATTTATTATATAAAATTGGGAAAACCGAACCGAAAATTGTCTTACAGAAAGGATGCTTATTATAGAGAATTCTGTAAAACCCATGAATGGATTTGTTAAATTAATATCATGTTTGTATATTATAGATTTATTATTTCATGTTTGTCTGTTGTACACGTAGCGTGTGCTTATAAATTACAATTAATAGGGTGATAAATTAATATCTGACTGTTGCTAATCAGCTGTTGAGTGCTGTTGGTGTGTGTATCAATGACATTTTGATCAACCTAAATAAAATCTATTTGAAGTTGGCCATTGATTAACATTGAGCGTCAATTAAATGACAAAGTGACTAGTGTGAGAATTGATACAAACACCCTAAGATCATTCCTAACTCATGAGAAAATAAAGCACTCGAATTTCTATTTTAATGATAATATATGCTTGAAATTATCTACAGTATGTATGCATTTACTAATAAATTGTACTTTACATGACCATGTGAAATGATCATTTTTTTCTTTTTTTTTATGCATACCCACGCAATAATACTATTGCATTTACGTGTATGATAAGGTTTATCTACAATATTATTACATACCTAAATATTACATAATACAGTAGGTAAATATACAGAGTGAACAAAAAGTTCCGGAACGGATTAGAGTTGAATTTTTGTATGTATGTAGTTCTAACGCAAAATTGTCCATTTTTGGTGGAATTGAAATTTCTACAGGGTGTCCCAAAAGCAGTGAAACAGGCATCACCTTTCGATTTTTAAATGGAACCCCTTATATTTTATTTGATATTCGAAATCTATGTTAAATTCTACTCATAATTGACTCCTCACTCGAAATTGGAGCAAAAAAAATATTTTTTTTTACAAAACAAACACAATACTTCCGATTTCTAATACACATTAGAAATTTCTCGGAAGTAATAGGGTCCTAACTGAGCAAAATAAATAAGGATTAATCTTGGGGGAATAAGCCATGGATAACTCAGAGCATATACATTTATACATACCATTATGGGTAATCAACCTGTCACATAAAATCGACCATGTTCCATAGCTGCAACACTGGGTAATTACAACAATAAAAAATTATTTCTTATTCTTGTTTAATTTTAACATGCTTTTGAAGGTAATAATAGTAGCCATATTGCATAGCTGTATCAGTTTGTTTTCATGAAAGGTTTTAGGTATTAACACTTAGACGACCGGGTGTACCACCGGTGGTACACGCACGTTCGTGCGGAATGGACCGGGTGTACCACCGGTGGTACACAATGTCAGAGAGCCGTATTATCGCCGGTCCCACAAGAGAATTCACGAAAAACCATGCCGGTCGTCTAAGTGTTAAGAGTTCTCCATGGCTTATTCCTCCAAAGGATTAATCTTATTCCATAGAGATCACAGTCAAAATATCAATCAGTGCCAATCAGTAAAATATTAAATACTAGCTCTTATCAGTCTCAACAGATTTTTTAATTTTCTCGTATAGCATCTCAAGTCTCTCCTTCATCACAGGTTGTCCCCGCTTGGTGGTTTTCCTAATGATTTGCGTTTTCTTTTTTTTCTTCTCGTTGTACTTGGAAATAGATTCCTTGATTTCCTCCCTCCTCTTGGCTGCCTGTTCTTTTTGCTCGAGTTTTTCTTGTTTCCTCTTCTCAAACTCAAGTTGAGCTTGTTGATATGCATTTAACCTGAGGAATAAATTAGACACAAATAGAATAATTATTTATCTTAGTATTATTATTATTGAATACTTTACAAATAAATAAATTACAAAATTGATGATAATAAAAACAAGAAAAAAAGAAAATATGATGTCCTAACTAAAGGGCAGGGTTGTTGTCTATGGCTACCTCTTCCACACAAACCTTTTTTCTCTCTGACTAGGAAAATTTTGTTATCAGCTAGTATATTAAAAAAAAGAGACCGCAAAAACTAAATATTCTACATTCCCTTAAATGAAATAGTTTAACTTTAAATCTAATGTGAATTAAATATCACTTTTACCTTTTAGTAGGTGCAGATTGTTGAGATTCACTTGTAGCACTGGACACAGGAGCTCCCGAGTTTTTCTTCAACTTGAAATAATCCCTCATTATGGCTTTGTTTCTTCTCTCTTCATATTGTTGTTCTGTAAATAATATAATATGTAATTTAATTGTTATTTAAATAAATAGAGGCTTATAAGAAAACTTTCATTGTTGTTTTGTGAATTTACTTATAGGTACTGTTTTTCCCCCCAACTCATTTGGTATTGTTTACAATTCTTGAAAGCTACCACAAAAGGCTGTAACAGCAGAAAAAACCATACTTCTTTGACCTCATAATATGACTGGTTCTATCAAATTTACTAAACTTTTTTTTTTTTTTTTTTTATTGATGTTTATTTACAGAGGAGACTTAACAATCAGAGTCCTTGCTCCTCTAATATTATTAGTTGCAATTTGTAACCCATGAAGTTTAAAAAGTGTTAGGTGTACAGAATTTAGTAATTTAATTAGACAAAGAACTCTGATTATTTTACATTATGGGCAATGATATGAAGGGGTAATAGTTAAAATAATAGATAAGTATATAAAATGTACAAACATAACAGAACATAAAGAAATTAGTAAAAGCACTTTCGGAACGTAGAAAAATAAAAGAAAAAATATAAAATAATGAAATAATCATGAAGAACTCTGATTATTTTACACTGTGCAATGATAGGAAGATGTAGTAGTTAAAATAGTAGATAAATATATAGAATGTAAAACCATAACAGAGCATAAATAAATTAGTAAAAAGTGGAATATGGAAAAAAAAAAAAAAAAAAATCAGTACACATATTATGGAGAAAAAAAATTAAATTTTATTAAATTTTTTAGCTATTCTGAGAAATCGAATAACTTTACTAGCATTTATCTTTTCATTCGCTAAGATACTTTTTAATGAATTGGAATTGAAACCTACTTTTTTCCTATAGACCTCCAGAGCCGGACATTCAGATAAGACATGTTTTACAGTTATGAGGACATTACAAACTGTGCACAAGGGAGGGTCTACCCTATCTAATAAATGTTTATGAGTTAGTGCCGTGTGTCCAATTCTAAGTCTTGATAGAATTACTTCTTCCTTCCTATTATGACGGTTAGAGGTAGGCCATAATTGAACATCTTCTTTTATTCTTTTTAATTTGTTCGTCTGTGGAATCTCTTGCCAATCATGTGTCCATTCAATCAGGGAAATACATTTATATGTACTCTTGATGTCATCTGATGTAACGGATAGGTACATGTTGTCGTAAAATATATCCCACAAAAAACTAACGTTAAAAAAGGGCCAAGTTCCAGAACTCCTATCCAAAAAGGTTTCGCCAATGAATGCAGTGATATCTTGTTTGCGGCCAAGTTATCTTGGTACCAAACTATTTCTTTTATTAAACCCCGTTTTCTGAGTTCCTCATTTGGTATGTTTTTAAATGCAAACTATCCTCTAACTTGGCCAGTGTCGCTCCTTGTGATGGTTATATTGTTATTCTGTAGATATACATATAGTCGTAATATTCCATTCAACCGATGGCATAAAACTGGCCAAGTTAGACGATATTTTGCATTTAAAAACATACCAAATGAGGAACTCAGAAAACGGGGTTTAATAAAATAAATAGTTTGGTACCAAGATAACTTGGCCGCAAACAAGATATCACTGCATTCATTGGCGAAACCTTTTTGGATAGGAGTTCTGGAACTTGGCCCTTTTTTAACGTTAGTTTTTTGTGGGATATCATTACTTTTTGTAAATGGTTCGTTTCCCAGAACGTTTCATTATTTTTTATTAAAAATTTCAAGATTATTCACTTTAATATGCTCCCTAAAACGACACCGATTAACAGCAGAAATAGTGCGAAAGTGCCGGTTTTCAGATTTTTCCCAGTACTTTTACAATAAACCCTTCCAGTATACAAAATTTCAGCTTTTTAGGTAGTAGGGAAGTGCCTCATAATTTATATACATAATATAGTGCTCCCTAAAACGACACCGTTTAGCAGCAGAAATAGTGTGAAAGTGCCGGTTTTCAGATTTTTCTCTGTACTTTTACAATAAACCCTACCATCATGCAAAATTTCAGCTTTCTAGGTAGTAGGGAAGTGCCTCATAATTTATATACATATAATAGTATACTTCCTCCCGAAAACGACACCTCTTAACAGTTTTTAGAACTTTTTCAGATTTTTCCCTGTACTTTTACAACAAACCCTACCATCATGCAAAATTTCAGCTTTCTAGGTAGTCGGGAAGTGCTTCATAATTTATATGCATAATCGAGTATACTTCCTCCCTAAAATAACACAGTTTAAGAGCATGATAAGTGCGAAAGTTCCGGTTTTCAGATTTTTCCCAGTACTTTTACAATAAACCCTTCCAGTATACAAAATTTCAGCTTTTTATGTAGTAGGGAAGTGCTTCATAATTTATATACATAATATAGTGCTCCCTAAAACGACACCGTTTAGCAGCAGAAATAGTGTGAAAGTGCCGGTTTTTAGATTTTTCTCTGTACTTTTACAATAAACCCTACCATCATGCAAAATTTCAGCTTTCTAGGTAGTAGGGAAGTGCCTCATAATTTAGATCCCTAATCGATTATATATATCCTCCGTAAAACGACACCGTTTAACAGCATGATAAGTGCGAAAGTTCCGATTTTCAGATTTTTTCCCAGTACTTTTACAATAAACCCTACCAGTATACAAAATTTCAGCTTTTTAGGTAGTAGGGAAGTGCCTCATAATTTATATACATATAATAGTATACTTCCTCCCTAAAACGACACCTTTTAACAGTTTTTAGAACTTTTTCAGATTTTTCCCTGTACTTTTACAATAGAATAGAATAGAATAGAATATGTAAATAATTGTATTTTATCAATAATGATTTTACAATGGTTGACAAGTTTACAGAGAAAAATAACTTACACACTAAAATAAAACTTACAAAATTCATACTTATTTCATTAAAGTTATAGCTCTCATTTTCTACTAAAATTGCAGGCTTATTAAATCTTATGTTTTGTTCCTCTTTATATCTACTGGTACCTAAGAAGTAAACAACAAAAAAGGACAGTTTTAACAAACTTTCCTGTAAGTTTTACAACAAACCTGGTGAAAAAACAAAAGAAAAAAAAAAAATTAAAACTTATTCATTACGCAAGAAGGATCGAATTTTGAGTGCACCCTGTACAAAATAATACAAATTATTTAAGTCGTCCTTTGATTGAACATTCAATATTTTTGCAACATTATTATCTGAAGATAGTTTATCTTTAAAGAAATGTATTCTTAATGCATTGTAATGTGGGCATTCTGTTAAAAAGTGCTCGATGTTTTCTGGTTTGTGCTGATTACAAATAGAGCACAGCTCCTCTTGATCCCAGACATAAGATATCCTATTGACATACAATCTAACATTTCTCCCACTGAGGCGGAGTTGAGCGGCTACACGGCTTCTCTCGATAGGCACTTGTTCAAGTAGGTACCTTGACACGAAACTTTGATTTGAATTATGATTGATATTATGATCTTGTATATTTTTCAGTTCCTTGTAAGTTGTGTTGTAGGATGATTGCAAGCTTGCGGTCCAATCATTACCCACTAACTTTGCATACAGGGTGTCTAGGATTTCTTGCTTCCTATTGGTCAGTGTTGCGCTACATTGGGCTTCCCAAACATCAGCAAAGTCCAACTCAACCAGCTGATTTTTGAGAAGAGTGCACCAGTTATACTTTGTTATATTGAGAGATCGTTGATCAAGTGTTATTAGTTGATCGTAACAAATTCTCGCATAACGTTCCTGAGACATTTCTAATATTTTCCTCCACCATTCCAAGGTTTGAGAGAATGCATAGTAGGAAAGTTTGACTACGCCCATTTCAATTCTCAACATGTAAGAAGCTGTACTCCTTGGAAGGCAGTATATGGATTTTAAAAATAACGTTTGGCATTTTTCAATTGTATCACCATAACGGAAAGCCCAAGTCTCGGCTCCATAGAGTAGGGTGGATTTTACTATGGCTTGAAAAAGCTTCATCCTGGTCTCCAACGTGTCAGACTTAGAGCTTACAAGGATATGACGAACATTACCAACTGCTATTCTTCCTTTGGACAAGGATTGTTCTGCCGCCTTATGAAATACACCATGTGACGAAAATAAAACTCCGAGGTAATTAAATTCGTTACATACTTCCAGTCGCGTGTTATCATAGTAAAATACATCGGATGCAGCTACTCTACCTCCTCTTCTGAAGATTGTTATCTTAGACTTATCAACATTTACCGTCATTTTGTTTTCCAAACAGTACTCATGAAGCAGATTTAACTTTCGCTGTAAGTCTATTTTGTCCGTCCCAAATAACACGATGTCATCCGCATACTTTAACAATAGAATATCTATAGTGTGATTGATGCTAACACCTTGACTTCCTCTGGTTCTCAGATAATTTTCCAGGTCATTCAAAAATATTAAGAACATCAAAGGGCTAGCGCTGTCACCTTGAAATGCGCCTTTGGTTATTTTTCCAGATGACGACAGAGTGTTACCTATTCGGATTTGTGTTTCTGCACTCTTGTAAAACTTTTGAAACACTGATATCATCTTTCGTGAAATACCCATGTTGAACATCTTGAGCCATAGTAATTCATGGTTGATTTCCGAGAAAGCTGATCGAAAGTCAATAAAGGCAGCATATAATTTTTTATGACGTATGAGGTGAATACTTATGACTGCTGACAGCGTATAGATGTTATCTGCACACCCGCGCCCAGGCCGGAAGCCGGCTTGTGCCTCAGTTATTAATTTATTTTCTTCGCACCAGTAGAGTACTCTTTGTGCTAATAACTGAGTAGTTAGTTTAAGTAGGCAATTTAAAAGTGCAATCGATCGAAAATTATGTGGGTCATTAGACTCACCTTTCTTAAACAACATAAACATATATGACCTTGTTAGTTCCGGCGGTATGTCTCCTCCATCAAATACATAGTTGACGAATTTTAAAATCTCATTCCGCCAGCTATCATCCAGTGATTTTATGTATTCATTTAGTACATTATCTGGTCCGGGACTTTTACCGTTTTTTAATTTGGAGATACACATATTAAGCTCACCCAGAGTAAAATCCGAGTCCATAACTTCTCGGGTAACGTCCGTAAGCACAAAGACAGATATTGTGTTAACTGGGGGAAAGGACTCATGCAGAAATTCGTTCCATCGAGTCATTGGGATATTTACACTCTTATTTTCTTTTTTGGGTTTGAATTTTAGGACGGTTTTCCAAAAATCACACGAATTTTTTACATTTCTCAACTTATTTTTGAAATTTTCTTCAAACTCCTTTTTCTTTTCTTTGCATAATTTAAAATAAATTTTCTTTTTATCCAAACACTCATTTTTAACGTCTTGTCTCTTCTCTTTTATCCATTTTTTAAATAGTTTTCTGATTTCTTTCTTAAGTTTACGGCACTCATGGTTGAACCAGGGATTTTTATGAAATACATATTTCTTATTTGGTTTATATTGGTAATTCATTCCTAGACAAGAAGCTGTTTGTTGTATTTTATTCCTCAGATTCGTATATACTTCACATGGCTGTTGTGATGTGATGAGTTTCTCACTCATAAGTCTTGTAAAGTCCTTAGATTTTTCTTCACACCAGACGTAGCGAGTTACTTCTTCGTTGGGGTTGTATATTGGGGTTGATAACGAATTTCTCGTGTCCCATTTAAAGTCTAATTTGAGAACTACTGGCAGGTGATCCGAAGTTAAAATGTCCGTGGAAACAGCTAGGTTCAGTACATTTGAGCTACTCTCCATATGAGTCCACACCAGGTCCACCACGCTATTGCCAACCTTACTAAAAAATGTAATTTGACCTGGGATGTCTCCAGAAGTTCGGCCGTTGAGCACAATAAAACCTCTCTCCTCCATGAACTCCAACAACATTTCTCCTCTCGCATTCACAACTTCGTCTGATGAAATTCGATTAGGAAGTAAGGACAGATCATCCGCTAACTCTCCATCAAGAAAATTTAAATCTGAAATCCTTGCATTAAAATCTCCTCCAATCACATAATTTGAGTATCCATCATGCAATTCTTCCAATGTTTCACTAAACAAACTTAGCGCCTCATCTAATTGATAGCTGGGTGATATGTACAAAAGACAGAGTACCATGCTCGAGTTCATACCATGCACTCTAACAATAATCCATAAATTACTCATATTTATTACATCAAGTTTAATTCCGTGTTTGTATAAAATCATCAAACCGCCACTTGCACGTCCACGTTGTTTGGTTTTTACAGCAGGAGAAAATACCATATCGTAGTATTCCTCGAATTTATTAATACAGGGCTTATCTACTAGCCAAGTTTCGCTGATACAAACCAAGTCCCATTGGAGAAATAAATCCATTTCGATAGAGTCCAAATTTTGCAGAACACGTATTCCATTTATATTCCAAAAAGTGACGTTAAGGTGATGTGCACCACTTACGTTCCTTGGCAATTCTGCTCTATTGAGTGAAAACCCTCGTTCACAGGCTGAGAACCATTGTTATCATCAGTTCGAACTATCATTGACAGTTTTGACTCGCGTATGACGGGTATGGGCGGGGCAGTAGGTACATTGTGCTGTGCGCCAGTGTGTGTACCCATTGCTTCTCCGACTATCATACTTTGTGGACTGGTTACATGAGATTGGGTATCTTCTGTCATTAAAATATCAGAACTAGCATTACTGTCATTCATATTTGGTCTCTTATGTATGTCTTGCTCTGGTGAAACAGAGAGTGCTCTCTTATTATTACTAGTACCCGGAATAGCAGAATACTTGTCGTTACCATTGAAGTGATCACGAGTGATTAATTTTCCCGAGCGAATGACGGCATATTTCCCTTCAGCACGTAACTTCTTCATTTCATCTCTGAGTTGTTTTTCTTGAGCTCGCATTTCCTTTGTGGTGTCTTCATGAATGTAAATACTTGTAATATCTTTTAGTTTATTTTTATTTCTCAAAACTTCATACTTACGCCTTTGCGTTGTGAGACCGAGCAGCACTGGTTGCGGAGAGAGCTTGCTATGTTTTAATCTTCTCAAAAATCTAGTTCCAGCAATGTAAAATCTTTAATATTTAAAATATTTCTAATTAGATGAAGTATACTACTCTCAAGCTCTGGGCGTGTCTCTAGATTATGTTGTTCTATTCCAAATATTATTAGGTTTTTCCTTATCTTATCGTAAACTAAGGATTTTATTTGCTCTGTATGTTGAGAAACTTCCTGATACAGAGGCTGAACTGCATTTTGTAAATTGTCTAGTTTGGTATTTATTGTCTTGTCACTGTCGAGTGATGCTTGCTGAAGTGCTTTAATTGATGCCAATTCTTGGAATAACGTCTTCATATTAAGTTCATTGTTCTCATCTCCCATAGTTAATTAAATCAGATAGTTACCTATCTACTCGGAATAGTAAACGATGTGTATCAATATTATGAAATTCAATACGTGAGGAGGCACGCGAGTAAACAATGCGTAGATATCAATGGATGGATAATTAGGTATACATATAGGTCACTATCTCAGGTATTAAGTTCTATGGTAAGTGTATGTACATAGTAGCTATGTGAGTATGTACATTGTAGCCATCCAGTAGTAAATTCTTATCAATGAGTGCGTAACTTTGATTCTGTACAAGCTGATAAGATTTACCCCCACTCAATTACTAGGTTTCTCCTCACTAGTGTGCTGTAGAGTAATTTGGTTCTAGGTTGGTTCCAAATTAATTTTCTTTATCTGGTTGTTAGACCTGTCTCTCTTGATTGAAATGCCCTCTGTGAAGTTACTGTAGAAGGTACTTTGATTAGTACATTTTATGGAGAACAGAGTAATACGGTCATGTGCAGAGACCTCAAAAATTATCAATTTAATTAGGTCTAATTATTTGAAAATCTTATCACCAGCTTTACAACAGAACTTCAGCCATCTTGTTTTGACTTCCAGAAATTGAGTACGAACTTTAAATTCGACTTACTGCGTTCTTAGGACGTGATTCAGGATACAGGATATCTCCAGTTGAAGATTTCACATTTAAATTTAATATAAACACTAATTATTTATGGAAAAACTGTTAAAAACGTATTAAAATTTTAAAATTACTGAGAGCGAACTAAACTGTAACTTTTCTTATCATTCCAATCTTGCCAACCCTGTACTTTTACAACAAACCCTACCATCATGCAAAATTTCAGCTTTCTAGGTAGTCGGGAAGTGCTTCATAATTTAGATCAATAATCGATTATATATTTTCTCCCTAAAACGACACCGTTTTACACCATGATAAGTGAAAAAATTCCGGTTTTCAGATTTTTCCCTGCACTTTTACAATAAACCCTACAATCATGCAAAATTTCAGCTTTCTAGGTAGTCGGGAAGTGCCTCATAATTTTGATGATCTGTCAGTCAGTCAGTCAGTCAGTATCAAAATCGCAAATTTCAAAATTACATTCCTCTGAAAGTTTTTTGCATAGAGTCTTTAAATTTTCAATGTCTTTTTAATGATATTAGGACAATCTCTGTTCCAAATTTCATATCTCTATGATCAATTGAACCGAAGATATGAGGGTGTGAAAAACCGGGTGAATCGGTTCGTGTAAAGATACACTGCCGTGCTTGCTGGAACTTGGCCTGGCGCACTGCCGTGCGCTCAGATGAGCAGCCCGAGCAGCAGAGTCAGCGCGGACATTACCGGCTATACCGAGGTGACTGGGTATCCAGGTGAACTTGACTTCCACTCCGCGCTCCTCTTGAAGTTGTACCAGGACGGTTTGTATATTAATACAGATTGGGTTCTTCGGAAAAATTTGCTGAATACATTCAAGTGCGCTTTTTGAGTCAGAATATATTATGAACTTTAGCTTGGGTTGATGTGTTTTGTCGTATATATATTTTAGGCAATAATATAGAGCCGACATTTCAGCAGAAAATATAGAGGATATGGAATTGAGTTTTATCTTCTGGACTTCATTTTTAAATGTAAAAGCACAAGTTGTGGAATCATCGCGTTTAGAGCCATCTGTATAGCAAGGATGATATCCTATCGCTTCATTTTGATATTCAAGAAATTTTTGTTGGCATTCAGTAGGTGATATATTTTCTTTCATATGTTTAAAAAGAAACTCAACCTCTGGTATTGTGAGGGTCCAAGGAGAAATATTTTTACTGACCTTCACACACGTTAATTCATCTATCGGAAAATTTTGAATTTTATTTATTCGAGCAGCTAGCGGTAGAGGTTTTTTATGAGACATAACTGACAAGGCAGGATCTTCTGAAAATACTAATTGGAATACGGGATTATGTGGATTGCATTTCAATCTTGAAACATAGTTAATAATTAGAGCTTGTCTTCTATACTTGAGTGGCATTTGTCCGGTTTCTGCTTGTAAGCTGACGACTGGTGACGATCGGAAAGCACCAGTTATACATCGGAGAGCTGCGTTTTGTACTGGTTCCAGCTTTGATAAGCAGGAATCAGTAGCAGAATTGTACAGCACACAGCCATAGTCTAGAATAGGACGAACATAAGATTGGTAGAGTCGTAATAATAATTTTCTGTTTAATCCCCATACTGAATGAGATAATATTTTTAATATGTTGAGTGCTTTCAGGCTTTTGGATTTAATATATTTTATATGTTCTTCAAAAGTGAATCGACTGTCCAGTATTACTCCCAGCCATTTAACAGATTGAACGAAATCTATGTGTCGGTCCTTAAATCTTAATGTAGGTGGTCGAGTGTTTTGCTTTCGGCATCTACTAAAAATCAAACCACTCGTTTTTGAAGCGGAAAAATCCAAACCGTTTACTCTAGTCCAAGCTTGAAGAGTGTTCAGGGACTCTTGAAGTGGCTGCTTTATAGATTCAACATCTTTTCCAGATATAAAAATTCCGAAATCATCCACATACATGACATGTTTTACTGAAGGGTGCAGGTTATCAGCTATGTCACATGTTGCAATGCTGAATATACTACAACTCAGCGATGAGCCCTGTTTAATACCGTTATCGATCTTAATTAGAGAAGAATGATAAGCTTTATTACATTTGACAATAACATAGTTGTTTTTGAGAAAATGGGATATATACTGAAAGAGAGGTCCTCCTATTTTCCACTCTGCCAATTTATTTAATACTTTCCTTCCCCATACTCTGTTGTACGCGGTCTCAATGTCCAGTACAACTGCAGCAGTAATCTGTCTGTTCTGAATAGATTTACTTATTTCGTCTTCCAGAATTATCAAATTATCAACAGTCGATCTCATTTTTCTCGATCCGCTTTGAAAATCGCTTATGAGATGAAAGGTATCCAATGTGTACGTAAGTCTTTTGTTTATCATTTTTTCGAATATTTTGCAGGAACAACTCATTAAAGCGATCGGTCGGTATGAGGCAGTATCAAGGGGGTTTTTACCAGGCTTCAATACTGGTACAATGTATGAGGATTTCCATGACTCTGGAAAAAGTCCATTTAACCAAATAATATTATATATTTTTAGAAGAAATGCTAGCGCGGCTTCTGGTAGATTAATAAGCATGGGGTAGCTGATACCATCAGGACCACAGGAATAAGATTTACAACCTGTCAAAGCATGTTTTAGTTCATACAGCGTGAATGGTAAATTCAATTTAGGATGATTACCAGGTCCAGGATCAAGAGGTTGGCATTCCTTTATTTTCTTATACGATCTAAAACTAGCACAATATTTACTATCTGACGAAATATCACGGTAGTGATGAGCTAACATATTAGCCATTTCGTTCTGATCTTTAATTTTTTCTCCCTCATTATTCAGAAGTGCTGGAATTGAACTAAAGGTCCCTTTACCTTTGAAACGTTTCATGTGATCCCACATAGTTTTGTTATCTAAGTTATATTTAATTGTATCCATAAGATTAATCCAGCTCTTTGTCTTACTTTCCTTAATCTTCAGCCGAACTTGAGCTCTTAGTTTTTTATATTCAATAAAATTAGTAGGTATTGGGTTTTTTTTTGTAAGTTCTTAAACATTTTTTTCTTTGCTTTATAAGGTCTTTTATTTCATTATTCCACCAAGGAGTATACTTTCTCTTGGGTAGGATATGAAATTTAGGAATAGTCATGTCAGCGGCATCTAAAATATTCCGGTTTATATTTAAAAACATTTTATCAATATTGCTACCTGATGCAGTGGGTGAAAAATCTGATCTCAAGTGAAATGTTATCAGCGACTGGTATTTATCCCACATGCCTTTATGAAATAACCATCTGGTATCAATATGGTCTAAATAATCTTGATGTAGATGAAATTTAATAATAATTGGAAAATGATCAGAAGAGTAGGTATCTTCTGAAGTAGACCAAGTTATCTCAGTGGCTAAGGAAAGTGATGTGAAGGTGATGTCAATGGCTGATAAGGTGCCATAGGAATTATTTAAATGTGTGGGAGATCCAGTGTTGAGTAAGTATACATCATTTTTATTCATAAATTTTTCTATTTCCTTGCCCCGGGTGTCCAATTTCTTGCTTCCCCAAAGGTAACTGTGGGCATTCATATCACCGCATAATATAAAGGGGAGACTTAGTTGGGATACTAACTGAGACAATTCAGCTTCTTTCACAATGCTGCTACTGTTGCCGGGGCGAATATACACATTACACAGTGTAACATCTTGTTTAAGTTTATTGCAAGTAATACGTACCACAACAACCTGTAAATTACTTGAATGATTAGTACTGATGAGTTGTGCATGGCAGGAGTTGTGTACTAGAGTCATTACACCGCCGCAAGCTATCTGACCGGAACTGAAGTCTTCACGAAAAACTTGATAATTGTTTATTGCAACTGGATCCTTAGGTAGGAGATGTGTTTCCTGTATAGCAAAGGCGAGAGGTAAATTATTTTTCATAAGAACATTCAATTCGTCTTTTTTATTCTTAAACCCGTTCATATTCCACTGAATAATACTGTCAAGAAATATATTATTTGTTGTATTTGTCATTTAGAAATAAATAAATAAAAATTATAGTTTGTTAAAAGTTATTTAAAATTTAGAACAATTTTTATGTAACGGGTAAGTTACATCATTATAAGAAAAATAGAAAAAATTAAAATATCACATAATTATCCTAGGTCTGGGCTACCAATCTGTTGGTAGTCCATACCTGTACTCGAACTTGTTGTCTGTTGATTAACATGCTGGTTTTCAGTATTGTAATTAATGATCACTGGAGAAGGCATTTGAGCACCTGTATTCATCATAGTGGAGTCTCCACTAAACTGGATCTCAGGCTGCTGCGAAAGGTTGAACCAATTTTCATTTTCTTTATTAGTTTTATCTATTTTATTATTTTCACAGCCTTCGTAAATCATTTTTGAAATTTCATTGTTATTGTAATATGTCTCAGGCTTAGTGATCTGACTCATTTTCTCAAATATATTTTTATTCTTTTTGTTTTGGATAGCATATTTTTCACGATTAAAATTGGAATCCTCGGTTTTTCTTTTGGAAGGTCTATTTATATTAGCTAGAGGAGGAGGTACATAGCGATCAAAGGATCTACGATTTTTGGGCTGGTTAGATCTTAATGCAGGAAATTCACTATTGTAATAATTACTTACGTTGTTGAATCTTTCATTTGCTGAGGTCTCAAGAACAGCAAATGAATTCTTAGTACGGACGGAGTAAGAATCTCTTTCCTTGGGAAGTAAAGCGTCGGCCTCGGGGAAGCAGAGGCTCCGGGTACTCATCAGCATCTTAATATTTTTCTGTCTCTCGTACTCAGGGCATGACTTGCTGTTGGAATTATGCATTCCACCGCAGTTCAAGCACTTTATATCTGTTAGGTTACATACATGTCCATTATCGTACATCTCTTGATAACACTTGTTACATAACTTATTATTTTTGCAGGCTTTTGTGATGTGTCCGAACCTGAAACAACTAAAACACTGAATGGGGTTCTGAATGAAAGGCTCACAAGGAAGTCTAGAGTACCATAAATAAACATAATTAGGCATATCTTGACCTTCAAATACTATCTTAAGTGTAGAAGTAGGTACATATGTAGCTACTCCCTCAACAAAAGTTTTTCTATTTAATCTTTGCATGTGAATTATTTTAAAATCCCCAGTATCAATATTGTCACGAATCTCTTCTTCAGTAATTTCTAGATCGACGTCTCGGACCACCGCGGCGCGCGAAACATAGTTGCCAGGGATGAAAGCCACGAACTGCTGCTTCATCTTTTCACTCTCAACAATTGAATTTGCGCACTTGGACGTGGTACAAACAACCAGGAACTTGCTACGATTTAATCGTTTTACTTCAAGGATGTCGGGGCTTTTATTTGTAATCTCAGCAAGTAATTTCGAAAGGACAAGACCTTTGATGTAGCTATAAGGCCGCTTAGCACCAACATTGACAGATGGAGTTGGGTTTGGTTTCATTTGGATGATCAACTTGTAGGTGTCACATCTCATTCCAGCAGTATACAACAAGGCTTTCTTCTCAGGAGGCTCGGAAGTGTTTTTTGTATGTTCAGAGGTTTGAGTGTTATTATTATTAATAGTTTGTTCCAAGGTGTTTTTACTTTGAGTGTCCGCAGTGTTTTCGAATTCCATGTCAGTTTGAATATTTGGCGGTTTCCCCCCGCCGGGGTCACCATCAGACCCGACGCTCATCGTGAGGAGTTGCTTAGCAACCTATCAACAGCCCATGGTGTCAGCTGACACACAGGCAAGACGAAAAGTTATAAGTATTTATTTCACAAAAAATTGAGTGGCTAAAATGAAAATTCTAATCAACAACTGTTCAAATACTTATGACGTAATGACAGTGACGTCACTCTAAGTCACAAAAAATTTAAGAAAAGGGGCAAATTCTTAATAGGACACTTTATTTGGTTGTATTAACACAGATATGTAGAAAATCACAAGAAAAAGGCTTTTAAAAAGTCCAAAGATAATATAAACTGTTCAATAATTTGATTTTACGCTTTTTCCGGAAAAAATTGCGGAGAGAAATCAAAATTAACACAACACAAACAACGGTTGCTAGGGGAATGTTACTAAACATTGGTTTGGTACAAATCTTGAATTGGAAACACTAGTTCAAAGAACCAACCTCAGTAGATCCATGGATAAGGCGGTGGACATTGTAACCTGGAGGTTGGTGTTTCAAGTCCCGGTTTTATGAGTGCAGATTTAGTAAAGCAAGTTTGAGTAGTTGTGATATCACAAAAGTGATTAACACAGATATGATAACTTTTTTACTTGACACTACTAGTTCAAGGAGAATTAATGCTGGTATTGAGTGAATCCCAGATCATGCCAAACCAAGATTTCACAAAACCTTAGTTTGGTCATATATTGATAGAACAAGGACCATTAATGATTTTCAAGTGATCATTGCTAGCGTGTTTAATACATACACACCAATTCATGTTCATCACTGAAATTCAACAAGAACCAATGTCAATGGTGTGTTAAATGCACCGGTTCTCGTAAGATCACCAAATTTCAGCAACATACAGTGAGGTGAAGACTTTGTGATGCTGGCATTCTGGCCCAACCCAGGCTGGTTAAGATTAATATAGGTAGCAAGTTTGTGAGTTTTTTGCACATGGAGGGCAACAACCTGGTCCTGATATGACCATGCAGTTGAAAGTGACATTAAGCCCCAAAAAAAGAAAAGAAATTTAGCAATGGTAGAACTTGGATGGGTGACCATTCAAATTCAAACCCTTGTGAAGCTGGCTATTCATATGTCTTGATTTTTTTTTTTTTTTAAGTGGGGTTTAACGTCGCTTTCAACTGCAATGGTCATATCACGACGGGATTTTTACTATCCATTCGCAGGAAACTCACAAACCTGCTACTCACATTGACCTCACCCAGCCTGAGTGGGGCCAGGAAAAGCCAGCGTCACGAGAATTTGAATGGTCACCCATCCAAGTCTTAACCTCGCTGGATGTCGCTTAACTTCGGTGTTCTGAAGGGAACCGGTGTATTCAACATGCCATCAACGCTGGCTTGTCTTGATTTTAGACATTGAAAAAAAAGAACCATTTTCAACATGATGTGTGGTTAGTGGTGTAGGATCTTAAAAAAAATGTCCATATCATGATAACATCTCCAACTTATTGCAATGGTATGGGGATACTCACTTTGAAATTTCTTGTTGTATCGTTCATTTCTCCACTTCTTCTTGTCAAAAGTCTTCTTGGTTTTGTGAACATCCATCATTGGTTATAAACTATCTTAGTACTGATATAATAATCAAAATTATCAAATAATAGAAGAAAAAATAATATTTATCTAAAACACTTTTCAAATTTTATTAATTTCAAATTTTCGCGCTGTTATAACGCCATGTGTTAAAGTGAACACTAGCGCCCCTATAGATTTTTAGATAACTAAAGTTTAGAGTGGTTCTCAAAATTTTGTATCGCGGATCAGGGGAGTAAAATATTTTAATTCCGTGTCCGTATTTCCGTAAATCCAGGATCCCACTGGATGCAACATTTTGTTGCGCAACGCTGCACAACATTTATTTCTAATTTTAAACGGGAAGTGTTGCAAAGCATTGCGTAGTCAGTAAATTTAAATTGTTCTACCTCAATCAGTAGTCAGTCGGGTTCGATCTCATTTGATTCTAAAGAAAGAGTGGAGCATGAAACAGCGTTGCACAACAAAATGTTGCACTCAGTTGACTCAGTGGGAGCTTAAACCCCTGATCCTACCAAGATAGATATAGATTTGTACGCGTAGGTCCAATGTCTAGGCTCCTGCGATGTCTAATAATCCTATTTTGGGTTTTAACGTACTGATACCTTTTTTTTATTGGCTTTAACGTCACTTTCAACTGCATGGTCATATCACGAAGGGGGTGTTACCCTCCTTTCGCAGTAAACTCACAATCCCAAACTAACCTCACCCAGCCTGGGTTGGGCCGGAATGCCAGCATCACTAAGTCTTCACCTCGCTGGACGTTGCATTTTTGGTGAAGCGGTTCATTTGAACAAACATAATAATGATGAAGATAAAGCAAGCTTTCGCTCCAGTGAAAACGCAACTATAGTGAAATTCCCAACGCTTAATATAAGGTTAAGCGATAAAAAGTTTATTTATGATAGAAAACAGCAAAAATTCAAGATTTATAATAATAAGTACCTATAAAGAGAGAGAGAGAAGAAAAAAAAAAAAAAAAATAAAAATAAAAAATACGAGCTCCATGGACTGAAGAAAGAAAATATTAACACAGAGAAATAATGAATAAAATAATATTAAGAGGAATAAAAGAAGAATACAACTTGACAAAATGCTTATTAGGTACTTATTATTATGTCTTCAGTGTCTTCAAAATGTCTTCAGTGCAGGGAGCAATATCTTCAATTGCACTATGCAGGAGGCAATAGACATGGGTCTTTCATTGGAATAGATATGTTATTTTTAAGACTTTTATTTTTTAATGTACCTATGAAGCCTTCACTCAGTAGAATTAAAAAAAAAAAATACCGTGGTCGTAGTTGGCCAAATTCGAAGAAAAAAATATATATTAAATCCAGTTAGGACAGAGCTATAAAGCCCAGAACATTAATATCTCGTTGCTTTAAAAAAGTTTTTTTGGGGGTTTAACGTCCCTTCAATTGCATGATCATATCAAGATCACAAACCAGCTACTCAAATTAACCTCACCCAGCTCGAGTGGGGTCGGGAATAGCATCACGAGGGTTCGAATTTGAATGAATGACCAATCCAACTCCTAGCCTCCTGGACGTTGCTTAACTTCAGTGACTGAATGAGAACTAGTGTATTGAACGTGCCATTTACTCTGGCTATAAAACAGTTTACACTAATTGGTAGGTAGATTTGAAGTCAGTGATGATTTGATTAATCACATCAGCCAGCCTGCGTGGCGTAATGGTTATGACTACTACCCGTAGTCCAGAGATCCCGAGTTCGATCCCCAGTTGGAGCAGACTTTTCGAAGAAAATTCTGTTCCCTCCAAACACGTGAGGCTGGCATTTCCGGCCCTACCCAGGCTGGGTGAGGTTAATGTGGGTAGCTGGTACGATTCCCAGCGAATGGAGGGTAACACCCTCGTCCAGATCAGGACGTTAAAAACAAATAGAATCTTTGGCGTTAGAAAGGGTATCCAGCCATAAATAACGTGCTCCACCCTACCAACCTCAACCATGAGGTTGAACAATGCTGACCCCAAAAGCAACATAAGCTAATATGGGATAAAGGCAAGGGAGATATATACAGGGTCTTCATAAAGTCTCACCCAGGCCTAGGTTTCTCGAAACAGACTCAGAATATCAAAAAACGCAACAACCCGTATTCCTTTATATTTAGGGGGATTGATTTTCAGCCAATTTTTTTTTGCCTACACGGCCTCAGTCAGGCTGGGCAATCTGGGCATGGACCAACTTTAAAATCTTAAATATAATGGTATGTCTTGTGGCATATTGTTTTAAAGGTCTTATTAAGAGAAGTTTATTACAACAAATTTTAGTGAGCTACGACTTACCGTTCTCGAGATACCGGGTCGGACGTCCTGCGTAATATCCATATATTTTGACCTATAACTCGTTAACCGTAAATTATGGAGAAATTTTTTCCTGTTAATAATTACTCCTTAGGGCAAGAACTTTCGAAATTTTTTCGTTAAAATTTTTTCGACTGTTCGTCCGGCTGGCTGACGAAACCGACCAGAAACTAACATCAACAGAGTATGTCGAGTTATAACTTGTTCGAAAGGTCTTGTCATAAGGAGTTATTATTAACAAGAAAAAAATTCTCCATAATTTACGGTTAACGAGTTATAGGTCAAAATATATGGATATTACGCAGGACGTCCGACCCTGTATCTCGAGAACGGTTAGTTGTAGCACACTGAAATTTATTGTAATGAACTTCTTTCAATAAAACCTTTAAAACAATATGCCACAAGACATACCATTCCATTTGAGATTTTAAAGTTGGTCCATGCCCAGCCTGACTGGGGCCGTGTAGGCAAAATTTTTTTGGCTGAAAATCAATCCCCCTAAATATAAAGGAATACGGGTTTTTGCGTTTTTTGATATTCTGAGTCGTTTTCGAGAAACCTAGGCCTGGGTGAGACTTTATGAAGACCCTGTATACAGTATGTTTCAGAAAAGGTGGCCACCCCCTCGTAACTTTTGAACGCGAAGGAATTTTTCAATTCTGTAAAGTCTTAGGTATAGGAAGTGCCCTATGGCCCATCCTGTGGTCATATTTATTTTTGGCCCCGGTCGGCCCTTCCGGCTTTTAGGCCATATTTTTTCATTTTTCTCGCGAATTTTAAATGGAATGCTATATTTTTTATTCCTGTTAATTAAATTCTAAGTTAGGTTGAGTATAATGAGCTTTTAAAATTTTCAAAAACCTTATCAGGGGCGGAGCTATTAGGGTGCAAGTTTCAAAACTGTTACACCCTGTATTTCAGCGTTAGTTAGATTTTTTAGTACTTTTTTTATGTTCATAGGTTCAAAATATTGTTTTACACCATATGAAATCAAAAAAATATTCTTGTTTACTTCTAATCAAGGTCATAGTAAGGTTTTTGTAAAAGTACTTTTTTTCTCACGTCAATTTTTTCGTAAATTAATGGTGTTCTCGAAATTGGCATTTTTAGAGGTGAAAGTCTGCAGTGACATATATGTTTTTTATGCTTGAAATCGAAAGGAAACTTAACGGAGAAGCGATTAAGATCATAAAAAAAGCCATTTAACCTGCTAGTTTTTTCACGACAGTGTCCGGTAAAGTGGGTGAATTTCGTATTGGATTTTTTTTGTTGTTGAGGAAAACACATTGGCATAGATAATAAATAATATCTAATAAGGGAATAATACATCAATGAACATAACTAAATGCGAAATTAAATGATGATTATTTCTTCTAAATCAGTGCCGGATATTTTTTTTTCTCTCTCTCTTTTTCTCTCTCTCTTCTCCTCTTTAAAATAATGGCATTGGTTTAATTTTCACCCTCAAGAGTTTGGTACTTGACCTGGTATTTTTTTCTCTTAAATTTCGAGATAATTAGATTTTTATTTGGAGACCTGGTATTCATTACTAGCAACACCAGTATGATTTTTTTTTTATTTTAAATTTGGGTTTAATATCGCGTTACAACTGCATGGTCATATCATAACGGGGGTGTTACCCTCCATTCGCAAGAAACTCACCAACCTCCTAAACACATTTATCTCACCCAGCCTGGGTTAGGCCGGAATACCAACATCACGAAGTGTTCTCCTCGCTAGACGTTGCTGAACTTCGGTGATCCTACAAGAATCGTTGCATTCAAAGCGCCATCGGACTGACTCCAGAATGATTGACAATGTGTTTTCTACAGACTTTACCAACTTACCAACTAAAATTGTCTCAAGAGGGGACCCCTAGGTCGACTTTAGAAGCAGCATTATCCGATAATTATTTTTGATACAACTTGAACTTTGAAAAGTGAAAAAAAGAGAGAGAAAAAAAAAAAAAAAAAAAATATCCGGCACTGATTTAGAATAAATAATTTTCATTTAATTTCGCATTTAGTTATGTTCATTGATGAATATTCTCTTATTAGATATTATTTATTTTCTATGCCAATTGTCTTTCCTCAACAACAAAAAAAAATCCAATACGAAATTCACCCACTTTACCGGACACTGTCGTGAAAAAACTAGCAGGTTAAATGGCTTTTTTTATGATCTTAATCGCTTCTCCGTTAAGTTTCCTTTCGATTTCAAGCATAAAAAACATATATGTCACTGCAGACTTTCACCTCTAAAAATGCCAATTTCGAGAACACCATTAATTTACGAAAAAATTGACGTGAGAAAAAAAGTACTTTTACAAAAACCTTACTATGACCTTGATTAGAAGTAAACAAGAATATTTTTTTGATTTCATATGGTGTAAAACAATATTTTGAACCTATGAACATAAAAAAAGTACTAAAAAATCTAACTAACGCTGAAATACAGGGTGTAACAGTTTTGAAACTTGCACCCTAATAGCTCCGCCCCTGATAAGGTTTTTGAAAATTTTAAAAGCTCATTATACTCAACCTAACTTAGAATTTAATTAACAGGAATAAAAAATATAGCATTCCATTTAAAATTCGCGAGAAAAATGAAAAAATATGGCCTAAAAGCCGGAAGGGCCAACCGAAGCCAAAAATAAATATGACCACAGGATGGGCCATAGGGCACTTCCTATACCTAGGACTTTACAGAATTGAAAAATTCCTTCGCGTTCAAAAGTTACGAGGGGGTGGCCACCTTTTCTGAAACGTACTGTATATCACAATGATTCATGTTTCAAAAAGTAATTATTTATTGGATTTTTGATTGATCAAGTACTGTATTCAACAGTTCCCATCGGTTATCACGTTATCAGTGTTATCATACTAGTTAATATAAGTTATATCGATAATGGATATTTATTGGAATGGTCATGCCTTATTACTTTTGCTATTTCAGTAAAACGTCTAGGTTAAACCCATTTAGTAGACAACTTGGGTTTATTGATTGATCCCGTGCTGCCAAATTAATACAACCTATCTCTTATTAAATTCTTGATCGTCTTTTTGCCATACTAGATCCAATTACGTGTGTGAATTTTCTGTTTCGTTCATCTTATGAGAAGGATTTTACTATCCATTCTCATGAACCTCACCCAGCCTTATTTGAGTATGATCAGGCCTGCATTTTTAAGGCTCGATCATGGAGTTACCCACCAAATTTTGTCTTCGCTGACTGTAACTTATTTCCTGTGTATTGTTTTCCTCGTTCACGCTGGTTGGGATTTGGAAACATTTGAATTGAATTGTTCTGACAACACTGTACAACATAACGGCTGATGTTTTCAAGGTCAAAGAATAATGACCGTTATGGAGGTCAAAATATCTTGAGTTTTAACACTCACCTAACACTCAATAGATTTAACACTCAATAGATTTTCACGTTTTTTCGTCGATTTTTCGTCCTCAGGGATTCACGTTTGTGATATGTGGGGTAGCGACCACAGGGCCCGAGCTGAGTCATGGCATTATTTCCACTTACTTGTGCCTGACTCCTTCTCTTTCAATCTTTTCTATCAGACCACTCTCGGTCGACTCTTGTTCTTTCGACACATTATAGAACAAAAATCTGTACATGGTGTCTTTCACTTTCCAAATTCTACTCTTATATCACAGCGTCTGTTCTCCATGTCAGGAGCGGCTTCTCCCTACCTCCGACCGACAGCCGGGATAAGTTGTCAACCAATTGTTTACAATTGTTAGGGCACCCTCTTGTCCTGAGGATACAAAAACTATCCACAAAGGCGGATGAATCCAAGGAATACCAAGGATCAACGGCGTAGGCTGTAGAAGGCAATGGGAAACCACTACAGTAAAGACTCTTAGAGTATCCTTAGTTAAAGCAACATGATGGAGTCTTTAACAAATTCTTCCGGAGGTAAAATAGCCCCCCATTCGGATCTCCGGAGGGGGGCAGTTATAGACTGTATGTTGCAAAGTAAATTAAATGAAAATAAAATTAAGAAGATGAATAAATACAAAGAAGAAACCAGATTTGCAACATGGAATGTTAAAACCCTATTACAAAACAGTAAATTAGAAAACCTCAAAATAGAAATGAAGAAAATGAAACTTAATATCCTTGGTATTTCCGAAATGAGATGGCCTGATGCTGGAGATTTCTGGAGCGGTGATTATAGAATAATACATAGTGGTAATACAGAACCAGGACAAGGGGGAGTTGGAGTGGTGCTCAACAAAGAAATGGGAAACAGAGTCAAAGGATATGTTCAGAAGAAAGGAAGAATTGTACTAGTCAAGTTAGATACCAAACCCGTTGACACAGTAATCATACAAGTATACATGCCAACATCAACACATACAACGGAAGAAATAGAAGAAATGTATGAAGAAATTCAAAATTTTATGGATCAAACTAAGGGAGAAGAGAATGTGATACTGATGGGAGATTGGAATGCTGTGGTTGGAGAAGGAATAGATGTCCCTTACGTTGGCCCATACGGTTTAGGAATGAGAAATGAAAGAGGAGATCTACTAATGGAATTCTGTGCAAAGAATAAGCTCATCATAATGAATACTTGGTTTCAACATCATGCAAGAAGACGATACACCTACATTTCACCAGGTGATCGATATAGATCTCAAATTGACTATATAATTGTGAAAGAAAGATTCAAAAACCAAATACAAGATTGCAGAGCATATGCAGGTCCAGACATCGCCACTGACCACAACATGGTTATGGCAAAAGGACATTTAAAACTGAAACAACTCAAGAAGAAGAAAAGCTGCCAATGGGATGTGAAACAACTTAAGAAAGAAAGATCTAAACAACTATATGAATTGAAAACAGAGATATGTGAATATAATATTAATGAGAATATTGAAAATAACTGGAAGAAAATTAAAGAAAAGATGAGAGATGCCGCTGATAAGACCATAAAGAAAGAAAAGCCCCAACCAAGAAAAGAATGGATAACAGACGAGATTATTGATTTAATAGAAGAAAGAAGAAAGCTGAAAAACCTAACAACGGAAGAAGGAAAAAGAAAATACAAAGAACTCAGAAATGAAATAAACAGAGAGTCTAAGAAAGCAAAAGAACTACACCTAGAAGAAAAATGTATGGATATAAATGAAAAACTACAGCAAGGAAAATTTGAATCAGCATATAAAGAAGCCAAAAACTTCTTTAATGATCATAAGAAAATGAAAAGTAATAACACCATAGAAGATGAAAATGGAAAACTCATATTTGACAATAACAAAATAGCAGCAAGATGGCAACAATACCTAGAAGATTTATATGATGGAAAAAGAATATACAATGATGATGAAATACTAGATAATGGACTTGATGATGAAGACAATGGTGACTCTATCTTAAGATCAGAATTTGATAACGCTCTAGAAAAACTTAAAGAAAAGAAAGCACCTGGAATTGATAATATTCCCACAGAACTCATTAAAGCTACCGGTGCTGGTACAAAAGATAGTTTATACAAAATGGTTTGTGATATGTATGAAAATGGTGAACTTCCATCCGATTTCACTAGATGTAAGATTTGTGTACTGCCCAAGAAAAATGGAACAACAAAATGTAATGAACATCGAACTCTCAGCCTAATATCTCACACCTCTAAAATACTTGCCAACATAATACTAGGTCGAGCTGAAATGAAAATTGAAGCAATGTTATCTGACGACCAGTTTGGTTTCAGGAGAGGGAGAGGGACTCGCGATGCAATCTTAACTTTACGACTAATAATGGAAAAACAATTGAGAAAAAACAAGGACACATACATCGCATTCATAGATCTAGAAAAAGCGTTTGACAAGGTTGAATGGAAAACACTGTTTGAAATACTAAAGAAAATTGGAATAAAATACAAAGATCGAAGAACAATATGGAATTTATACAGAAATGAGACCGCAGTATTTGAATGTGGTGATTGTGTAGCAGAAGCAGATATCCGTCAAGGAGTGAGGCAAGGTTGCTGTATGTCTGCAATGCTGTTCAACTGCTACATTCAAAGAGCTCTGGACAAAATGAGAGAAATAATGGAGATGTGGCCTGGAATCAAAGTGAATGGACAAAAAATAGATATGATAAGGTATGCAGATGATATTGCACTTACTGCTGCATCTGAAGAAGAATTAATAGCTGGCATTGTATGTATGAGCAACATCCTAAGTGAAGAATACAACATGAAAATCAACAAGCAGAAAACAAAAATAATGGTAATAAGTAAAGAAGAAAAAACAACAAACATCCGATTAGAAAATACTGAACTGAAACAAGTGAAAGAATTCACCTACCTTGGAAGCAAGATAACACCAGATGGAAAATCCAGAAGAGAAATAAGAAACAGAATACAACTAGCAAAGATGGCATTTAATAAAAAGAGCAAAATCCTACAATCAACAAATATAAACATAGAACTAAGAAAGAACCTCACTAAAACCTTTGTATGGAGTATACTTTTATATGGGTGCGAGACCTGGACAATCAGTGAAGAAAACAAGAAGAATCTAGAAGCTTTCGAACTATGGTGTTATAGAAAAATACTAAAAATTACATGGATGGATAGAGTTACAAATGAAGAAGTTCTAGAAAGAATAAATGAAAAGAGACAGATAATGAATGTAATAACTAAGAGAAGGAATAAATGGATAGGGCATAATCTACGTCATGAAGGCATGCTGCTGACAGTGATGGAAGGAATGATAGAAGGAAAATCAACTAGAGGAAGACCAAGGAAAGAGTACATAGATGACATTATCACCGACATGAAATGCAAGAGCTATAACGAATTAAAGACAATTGCTCAAAACCGAGAAATGTGGAAAAGACTCATAAATGTTGCGGCCAACCAATCGTAAGATTGTAACCCAAGTAGTAGTAGTAGATTTTCACGGTTGGTAAGGCTTTAGAACGATTTTTAAATTGAGATTTTTAGTTATTTAATATTTTTGCGCATGTGTTTTGGTGATTTGTGAACCCGAATATTATTTTGAGTGTGAATTAAAACTCGTCTATGCCGCTTGTTTTCCGTTAGTTTCATTTACCTCTCAAATCATCTGCATTCTGCATCTCCTTTCTTTCTTTCAAAAGGAAGGTTTCTTCTTGCGTAGAAATCTCCGCTCAATCTAAACTTCGATAACCTCGTTTCGCCGTAGAGTGTAAAATTGGTTAAATTAACTTTCATATTTATAATTACCACTTACTTTCTTTTCTGCTGATTATTCCTTTGTCCGAGTTTCACCAGACAGTCTCAGCTTAATCTTGTGATTGCTCTTCTGTGCATTCCTTTCACTCAATAGTATCTGTAGTGTATCGCGTGGTGGTGTATTAGTTTTTGTTTTTCTAGACTTTGTGTAGCAATCAATATGAGGGAAATCGTTCATGTTCAAGCTGGGCAATGTGGTAACCAGATAGGAGCCAAGTTCTGGGAGATCATCTCCAAGGAGCATGGCATTGCCCCGACAGGCCACTACGAGGGAACCTCCGACCTACAGCTCGAGAGACTCAATGTCTACTACAACGAGGCGCAAGGCAAGCAGTGCTACGTGCCACGTGCCATCCTGGTAGATCTGGAGCCTGGCACCATGGACGCCATCCGGTCTGGTCCCTTTGGTCAAATATTCAGACCCGACAACTTTGTGTTTGGTCAGTCTGGTGCAGGGAACAACTGGGCCAAGGGTCACTACACAGAAGGTGCTGAGCTGGTGGACTCTGTGTTGGATGTCATTCGTAAAGAAGTAGAGAACTGTGACTGTCTGCAAGGATTCCAGCTGACACATTCCCTTGGGGGAGGCACTGGCTCTGGTATGGGCACACTCTTGATTTCCAAAATGCGTGAAGAGTATCCCGACAGAATCATGAACACTTACTCTGTTTTCCCATCACCAAAAGTCTCTGATACAGTTGTTGAACCTTACAATGCCACACTGTCAGTACACCAGCTGGTTGAAAACACAGATGAGACATTCTGCATTGACAATGAAGCCCTCTATGACATCTGCTTCCGTACCCTGAAACTGCCCACACCAACATACGGAGATCTGAATCATTTAGTGTCCCTCACCATGTCTGGTGTGACAACCTGTCTTAGGTTCCCAGGACAATTGAATGCTGACCTGCGCAAACTTGCTGTGAACATGGTACCTTTCCCTCGTCTCCACTTCTTCATGACTGGTTTTGCCCCTCTCACTGCCCGAGGAAGTCAGCAATACCAAGCTCTCTCTGTACCTGAGTTGACACAACAAATGTTTGATGCTAAAAACATGATGGCTGCTTGTGATCCACGACATGGCAGATATTTGACTGTTGCTGCTGTGTTCAGAGGTAGAATATCAATGAAGGATGTAGAAGATCAAATGATGAATATTCAGAACAAGAATGCCAGTTACTTTGTTGAATGGATTCCCAACAACTGCAAAACTGCTGTTTGTGATATTCCTCCAGTTGGTCTGAAAATGAGTGGTACATTCATTGGAAATTCTACTTGTATTCAAGAAATATTCAAACGTATATCAGAACAATTCAATGCTATGTTCCGAAGAAAAGCTTTCTTGCATTGGTACACTGGTGAAGGCATGGACGAGATGGAATTCACAGAAGCCGAGTCAAACATGTGTGATCTGGTGTCTGAGTACCAACAGTACCAAGAAGCTTCAATAGACGAAGGAGAGTTTGACCAAGAAGAGGAAGATATTGAAGAAAACTAATGGACTTTTTCCAGAATCTTATTTCATGATCTGAGTAAGTATTAAATTTATTCAACTATTCTGATTCTTCTCACCATTTCCTATGTTGTAAAAAAATAATCATATTTCAATCAATAGCCATGTTTTTGTTTTTGTTTTGGGAAAAAAATTCCAGGTTTAGTATTTCCAAATATTTCCATTTTCTTCCAAGTTAACTTCCCCACTATTTACGAAAGAAAAATGTGTTTCGGTACTTTGAAAGATAAACAATGGAAATTAAAACCTGTCCAATAAATGAAATGGAAACAATAATTTTTATGAATCCATTTTGGTTAACCAAACTGGAAGAAGATTTTTCCTCTTCCAAAAAAAAATGACTTTCTTCCAGTTGGTCCTCTCTATTCCATTTGAATCAACTTTGGTTAGAAAGAAAAAAAGTTAATTTTTCCAATTTCTTCCTATTTCCAATGTTTTAAGACATGTTTTTTTTTTTAATTTGTAGTTTTCCTTGAACTGATTAATCTCCAATATTTTTTTGGGGCCTAACAAGGAACAGTCTGGAGTTGTTTAGTGAACATGCTGCTGCTCTGTGAGGTATTATTGAAGAAATCATGAACATTTTTGAAATGTTGGAACAACACTAGTTTTATTATTATTATTATTAAATTCTTTATTAGAAGGCCGTTGCTAGAAGCCCGCCGATTGAAACTGAGGTTGACCGCTACGCAGCGTTCGTGTAGCATCCTCTCAAAGTTCCATTATTCGCGGAATTTTTTTTTCGCCAAATTTAACTTCATACTGCTTTTTTATTAATTAAAATTATTGATTATTCGCGGAATTACTATTAATTTTTCAGTCTAACTCTAAATGTTGTGTTTCGTTAGCCAGCTAGGATAGCTTGGGTGAGGGGCCTAACCACCTGCACTAATTTCAACCTAACCTAAGCCCCTCACCCAACCATCCTACCCAACAAACTGAAGTCAGTGATCTATCGTGCAATTTCACCTCGTTAACTTTACCTAACCTTTGCCCATTAAGTCTCATAAAAATAATTATTATTTTAGTTTAAAAATTATAAAAATTATAATAATAATAAAAGAAAAAATCATTAATAAAAAAAATGTTACATCAGTTTAAAAAATTAAAAAAAAAAAATTGACGAGAGCATGATTTGAAGACATACCCTCAACACGCGCATCATAAGCGACATGCTTATACCGCATCGCTACCCAACAGTTGAGAACGAGTGTCAAAATAAGTATTACATAAGCATGAGCAAAAATGCTACACGAACGCTGCGTAGCGGTCAACCTCAGTTTCAATCAGCGGGCTTCTAGACACTTCGTAGAAGGCCAATCAGCGGGCTTCTAGACACTTCGTTATTAGAAGGACATATGTTCAAACAAACAATGGTAAAATTTAAAATACAAAATTGACAATATAAATATAACCAGGGAAAAAAAATATAAACAAAATATATACAGTTGTCCTAACTAAAGGATGGGTTTATTGCCTATGGCAATCCCTTCCACCCAACCCTTGGTTTTATACCTTGAAGTTTATTCTTTTGCTTTTCTTTCTTGAATCTTCTGATGAAATATTTTTAACAATGAAATTTAATCTTCTGTTTTCAGTTTCCCCTTCCTTCTGTGCCATACATCTGCAAACAGCTTCTCTGGCTGCCTTACCCTTCAAGGTGAAGCCAGTGATATACAGCAACCCAAGGAGCCCCACGTAAACACAACTGGCAATTTCTTCCACAAGAGCCTGTGCCATTGACAAACAAATCAGCCAGAGCAGATTCCATGTTCAGAAAATATACCTCTAAGATAGATATCTTTTCATTTCAATTTACAAAATTTTAGACAACTCAATTTGATGTTTCTAAATAAAAAATACAAGTAATTTTTCTTTTACATCTATTCAGTTAATTTGGCTGAGTGAGATTATTCTTATTTTCAGATAACCTTCAGTAGGTACTGAAAAGGAAAATATACAGTGAAAATTAAAACTCACTTTGTAACTGTGTGTGTGTTTTGTTTTAAATTTTGACAAACTGTAGAAAAAGTGTGTAATAGGATACAAGTTATTACTATTTTTATACCTTTCTTTATAAGATTCAGAACTTACACAGTTATGGGGCTCAAAAAAGTACTTATTTAGAATTTTTGTTGTGAAATATTACCTTTTTTGTACTTTTTAACTTCTGTCATTCTTGTTTTTTTAATGCTTTGTTTTACTTACTCTGAATGTGGAAAAATATGTTTTGAAATACTCACTCTATGTTCTCTCTTTGTAATTTGTTCCTTATCTCTGATTGATTTCTTTCAGTATAATTTTTTGTGTCCAAACAGTTGTCTAGTATTATTATGATCTGATCTTCAAAGCTATGCAAATATTTGAAGAAAGTATTGTTCGTTCCATGTTCTCCTCATGTTATTTTTTCCTACTCCTTAAATTATTATTTGCCCCTGCTCATTCCATTATAATCATACATAAATTAACCACTGCACCTTCAAAGGTGTTTATGTGACGTAAAAATTAACGCCCTGTTTAATTTATCCTCCAATGATTCAAAGGTGTTTAAGTGATGTAAATGAATGCCCTGTTTAATTTATCCTCTAATGATACACATGCTATAGTAGACCACATTATTACCTAATTTATACTTCTGGTAAATATGTAAAAGTTGCATTGCCATATGTAATTTTGAAAGTATTTCTATAAAAATAAATACAATAATTATTTTTCATGGGTCAATATTTTGACAAAATACACAATAATATATGTGACTTTTATTTTCTTATACATGGTAATAAATATAATATGTAAGTAAATGATTAATATCATTTACTTAATAGAAATTGATACCTTAATAGGTATCAATTTCTACCACTTCTTTTGTTTCAAATAATAGTTTTCAATATTTTGATCCAAACAGCATGTTTCTATAACTAATGCCATAAAATAATTCTTACAGAAAAGAAGAAGAAGAAAAAGAAGAAGAAGAAGAAAAAAAAAACAAACTGCCTTCAAAATATAAGTAGAAACATCAGACCAGTTAAATAAGATTCATTTTTCAGAGCTTCATTTTTAAATAAGAAACACTCATGAAAATATGGATTTGCACCTGGTATAAATAAAATCCTAAAAACAGTTCCAATAAATCCTATTGGAACCCTACTAAACTCTAATGAAGAGTACACAAAAACAGGAAAAGAGACAATGAAAGTTTTACTAGACTGTCACTTCCCTGGATCCTACGAAAGAACAGACACTCAAACTGGAACTCCTTGGAGAAGACCAGAAAAAGAAGACTGGAAATTCGCGAGATGGCTGATTACAGCATCTTCAATCAAGTGGGCCATACACACATTTGGCGCATTTAAAAGTCCAGGTGTAGATGGTATATTTCCTTGTATGTTACAGGAATCACAGGATATACTAATACCTCACCTGGTATATATATACAGAACTAGTATAGCAATGGGATACCTACCTTTCGTTTGGAGACAAGTTAAAGTTATCTTTATACCGAAACCAGGCAAAGGACATTATGGTCAGGCAAAATCATTTAGACCTATCAGTCTCAACTCCTTTGTCATGAAGACCATGGAGAAAATTATTGACAGGAATTTGAAAGACATGTTAAAAGCAAAAGCTCTTATACATGAGAATCAATATGCCTATCAAGCGGGCAAATCAACAGAGACAGCCCTACACAAACTAGTACATTCAATTGAGAATAGCTTGGCACATAAGGAAATTGCCCTTACAGCATTCCTAGACATTGAAGGTGCGTTTGATAACACATCCTTCAAATCAATAATTAAAGCTGCGGAAGAGAAAGAGATCAATTCATCTCTAATCAGATGGATTGAAACTATGCTCAAAGGCAGAATAATTATAACAACCATACATGAAGAAACATTAGTAGTGGAAACCACGAAAGGATGTCCACAGGGTGGTGTCTTATCGCCCATTTTGTGGACTCTCGTGGTTGATTCACTGCTGATAGAACTCAATGGAATGGGATTCCTATCTCTAGGTTATGCAGATGACATTGTCATAATAATCCTAGGGAAATACATGGAAATGAGCTTAGATCTAATGCAGCAAGCTTTGACTGTAGTTGAAAACTGGTGCATTAAAGAGAGTCTAAGAGTCAACCCCTCAAAAACTACCCTTGTTCCTTTTACGAGGAAAGTCATGAAGGGAAATGAAAAAACACCAACATTGTTTGGTACAGAACTCATAATGGCTAATGAGGTTAAGTATCTTGGAGTTACACTTGACAAGAAACTGACCTGGAATAGTCATATTGAAAAAGTTGTAAACAAAGCGCAGATCTGCATGAATACATGCAGAAGAACCTTTGGGAAATCTTGGGGTCTAAAACCAAAGATGGTTTACTGGTTGTACACCATGGTAATTAGACCATTAATTACCTATGGTTCCCTTGTGTGGTGGCCAAAGGTAGAACAAGTTACAGCAAAAACCAAGATAGGCAAGATACAAAGGCAGGCTTGTCTAGGTATTACTGGAGCTATGAGAACCACACCCTCCCTAGCACTAGAAGCAATACTAGACCTTCCCCCTCTTGATATTTATATCAAAGGGATGGCTAGAGCAGCTTCATATAGACTAGAGTGCAATAATCACTGGAAACCCAAAAACCCCCATTTGGGACATGTCAGAATAAACTCCATCGTAAAAGATGAAAGGCTTCTTATGATCTCAGATTATATGCCAAAAAAACACATATTTACCTCTCCAGTAGAACTAGTAATACACTCTAGAGAACACTGGAGAACAAAGGAAAAAATGAAAAAAGGTGATGTAGTATGGTATACTGACGGATCCAAAACCAAGGATGGGACAGGAGCGGGAATATTTGGCGTACATCCCAAGAAACAAATTAAAGTAGGCTTGGGAAAACATGCCACAGTATTTCAAGCTGAAGTCCTAGCCATCCTTATAGCTGTGCAGAAAAGCATTGAAATGAGATTCTTTAAGAAAGACATTAAAATACTATCTGACAGCCAAGCAGCAATTAAAGCTATAACATCATACCAAATAAGTTCAAAACTTGTTTGGGAATGTAGAAGATCCCTCGAAAGATTAGCCAGAACCAATAGTATCCAGTTAATCTGGGTACCAGGACATACTGGTGTAGAAGGAAATGAAAAAGCTGACCAACTTGCAAAAGCTGGATCAGAAACAATCTATATCGGACCAGAACCTGCTCTTGCCATACCTAAATGTATAGTAAAAGGAGCTATAACTGACTGGATCCGAGATAGACACAAAAAGGACTGGAAAAATGTCATAGGACTTAGGCAATCTAAGGAAATGATAAAAGAGCCTCTAAAAACAACAACCCAAAAACTCACTAGTCTGGGTAGGAAAAACATCAGAGAAATAGTTGGTCTATTAACAGGCCACTGTTCCCTGAGAAAACACTTAAACACCATTGGGGTATACAATGGCACAGTTGAGTGTAGAAAATGTCTTGAGAGTGAGGAAACGGCCACTCATATCCTACTTGAGTGCCCAGCACTTGCACTCACAAGACTCCAAACTCTTGGATATCCAGGGCAAGAGTTGGAAACAATACACTCGGAACCCATAAAACACCTGCTAAACTTCTTAAGGGCAGCAGATGTCTTCGAAAGTGAAGAGTGAGCAAAATGGGGTGCAATAGTTCTAAATAATGGACGCAGCACACAGGAATTTCTTCTATATGTAGAAAAGACCCCCAGTAAATATGTAATGTAAAAAAAATGTAATGTAACCTGGTACAGTTATCCAATATTAACAATTAAAGAGAAATCTCCAGAGGAAATATAACACTCCAAAATAATATTTCCATACTCTGGCAAAACCAGGTTAAAATTTCAAATAAAAATTAACCCAAGAATTTTTTGTTAAAGTAACCGAGCAATGAAATTTGACATACAGCTACAGGGTTCAACTACACATACTTTTTTGTGTGGCGTTAATACCAAAAGAAATGTCAGTTTTAAATGTAACAAATCCCATTATACCTTAGCATAAAGAACCAGTTAGTTACTGTGACAAACCCTCACCTTAGGTAGAGAAAGCTTCTAATTGAAAGAATACAAATTTATTTTCCTGTGTCTCAAAGGTTTTTTTTTTTTGTTTTTGTTTTTTTGTTTTTTTTTTTTTTTTTTTTAAAGATGAGTGTTTCACAGCCTTTTTTATTTCGTAGCCATGAAACAGGAGCTACTGTAGACGCTTGTGGTCTGTGTTGTAGCCTGCCCATCCCGTAGTATGCCTCCCCTCTGATGGGCGAGAAGTGACACAATACTTCCCATTTAGGTGCTGGGTCAACACGAGCGCACCGGAAGGTATCCCTTACAAACAGTTGTAACCAAATTAAGAATACAAATTTTTGTCGGCGCGGGGGTTCGAACCCGGGACCTTCCGCATGGCAAGCGAGTGCTTAACCACTGAGCTAATCGCGCGCTCTTTTATTAATACTTCTGATTTCTAATATTAGTAATTTATTGGAAGTAATATTGTTAACTGAATTTGTTGGTATGAAATAAAATGGCCAAGTAAAATCTAAGAAAATACTTCAGGAAAGGCAATAAGGATAAGCGATATGAATTTGAATTCATAAGAGAAGTACACTGATAAATATGTGCAAAAATCTAGAATTTGCTGAAACAGAAGGAAACATAAAATAAATAGGATAGATATGATATGAAAACATTAACACCAAGGATGGAGGAGCCTGAGGAAAAGTAAAAGTAAGAAGGAGAAGAAAGAAAAAAAAAATCATGGTTTTAACCTTAGTAAATAAAACAAACTTGTAGTTATATTATTGTTAAAAATAATTTCTTAAACTTGAAGAAAATATTATGGATACTCCTTTTGAAAAGGAGAGAAACCGTATGGAGCACAATACCTAATTACAACAATATGAACTAACTGAAAGATATAAATTTGAACTATAACTAGTAGTAAAAAATATAATGAACATGAATATAACGTAGACATTAAGTGATTATTATGGTAACACAAAGTACATGACTCACAAGCAATAAAAGATTTGATATTAGGAAGATTAGTCAAGGCACTGAGAAAAGTCAAGAAAACGTAAATTTTATGACAATTATCAAAAGCTTAAGAGAGAATTGAAAGATAAAACATTAAGCACAAAAACAACTAGAAATAAATTCACAAGGTTTTAACAATAATGTCCTGAAAACATAAGGAGTCACTTATTTAATTTGTTTATAGGACTTGATACAATACCTATGGGGATCCCACCTGTAAGGCAACTGCTAGATCAATAAGATATTATTTTCTTGAAAAAATATGAGAGTTTCACAGTCTCTTATTTCGTAGCTATGAAACAGCAGCTACTGAAGACACTTCTTGTGGTCTGTGTTGAAAATTGCCTATCCTGTTTATATGCCTCACCTCTGATGGTTGAGAAGTGACACAATACTTACCATTTAGGTGATGGGTCAACACGAGCGCACCGGAAGGTTTCCCTACAAAATAATATTTTTTTGTCAGCTCTGGGATTCGAACCCGGGACATTCTGCATGGCAAGGGATTGATTACCTTACCCACTGCGCTATTTGTGCGCTTTCGTTAAAAAATATGATGGGTTGAAAAATTTAGAGGAACTTTCAAGCATTGAAATTCCAAGATTATCAGGAATATACAATGTTTGGTATCTAAGGTATTGAACTCTCTCGTTCAGTAGGACAAAAGGCCTAGTGAAAAACAACCATTTATGTACAAGCAAAAATATTGAAGAAGAATAACACGCCACATGTAAAGAGTAATTTATTTACAGGGCATCATAAATATAGTATCTCATCTGTGTTATTTAAAAATAAAAAGAAATTTTATGAGGATAATTTGCAAAAATATAGAATTCACAATATTTGTACATCGAAAATCCCATTAATGATATCGATTTTTACATGAGCAGTTTCAAATAAAATAAATTTCTATGGGTTTTATTGGTCGCTTTGAAGTAAATGTTCAACACCCAAGTGCATAGTCCCTAATATGTATCGCATATTAGCTAATATGTTGCTATTGAGGTCGGCATTGTTCAACCTCATGATTGAGGTTGGTAGGGTGGAGCACGTTGTTTACGGATGCCTTTCCTAACGTCAATTTGGTTTTAACGTCCTAATCAGGACGGGGGTGTTACCCTCCATTCGCTGGGAATCGTACCAGCTACCCACAATAACCTCACCCAGCCTGGGTAGGGCCGGAAATGTCAGCCTCACGTGTTTGGATGTTACAGAATTTTCTTCGAAAAGTCTGCCCCAACCGGAGATGAAACTCGGGATTTCTGGACTACGGGCAGTAGTCCCTAATGAACAGATTAAATCAATCAACTATTCACGTAATCAAACGACTAATGGCCGTGATTAATCAGGCTATACAACTGGGCCTTACGTTATCAACTCATATTGTTGATACAAGTGAAATATCCACTTCAATACTCCGAACGGTAGAATACCTCTAATTTATTTAGAAGTAAAATGAACTTACTTATTTAATATCCATTTCAAAACTTAAAAAATAATTGAATAAATCATACAATAATTCTAAGCCACATAGCTTGACATTGGAAAAGCAAATAGAAACTACACTAAGGGCGAAATTAATAGACAAATTCTATATCACAAGTCACTGCTAAGCGTCGGTTTTCCCTATCTTATACAGTACGCAATCTGTGACTGAGCGCCACAGAGGTATTGAAATACGTCTATTATTTCCGCCCTAAGAATCACAGTGAATTCTACGAAATTTGAGATCTAACTGAATATTGGACTAGAGAAAGAATACTAAAATTTCATACGGCCTCTAGAATTTCAAATGACACATGTGCAATAAAATAAGTTGTCCATGTATGCTGAACAACTTCATTACTGTGGCTATTTTGATTTGCTGACATAAAAATGTGCGAGTATCTCCTATATTTCCTATAACATACTTGGACTTCAAGGGGCATCGGGATTCTTATGGAGACAGGTCAGGTAAACCCTTTATATGAGGACAGAATTCTAGTACACTTGTAAGTTTACAGATGGGGAAGTGGTTCTACTTGTTTAATAGTTAGCTTGTAGATTTTGTTCACCTCGGAAAATCATCGGTCCTGAGGTACACGGATCGATTTGATGATTTTACTTTGCTGAAAAGAAGAAAAACAAATGCTAAATAATCGAAATCGATTAAAAAAAAAAAAAATATATATTACTTTTATTGTATAATTTAAGTGTCTAATACAGACATAAATTTTAATACATTTAAAATGAAACTATTTCAAAGAGTAATAAAATTTGGATTTTGTATTTTGTACCCATTCAGATTAATCTGGTGGCGGGATTTTCTTTTACACTGTTCCAAAATTAGCCAAACACTGAAGATTTCTCAACTAATCAATGATTCTTGCTTTGAAAATATTGTTAAATTTATGAACACTAGTATAATACATAGATACAATTAAATGAACGTGAAAGGAGCCTAGACATTGGATCAGGGAGTTCATATAATCCTTCCACCACTGTGAGGTACCTAAGTACCTGTGCCAATTTTATGGACATCTCATACAATCGGGGTTAACACGTTTTTTTTAAATTTAATTTAATGTTTTATTTGTACATAAAATATTCAGGTGAATGTTGTACAAAGTCAATAAATACTAAATTATATACAATTAAAGTTAAAAAGTACTTAAATCTAAACAGGTGAGCAAAGAAAACCGGTGGGTTTCATGGTGATTTAATGATGTTCCGTGAAAGTCACCGGTGGGATTCATACAGATTTTTCAGAGCACACAATGATACTCTGTCATGAAACCCACCAGTGACCTAAACGGGACATAATTAAAAATCCCAATTTTGTCCCGCGTACCTGAGAAAAAACTAGGAAAAAGCCTCGGTGTTCAACGTGTTAAATATATCATAAACTGAATACTGGACACGTTAAATTTTGGACATGCGTCAGCTCGGTCGGAGCTCTTGTAGATTTAACGTAACGTGATCAATTTCCACCAATCACAGTGCTCCAAATTGATCACGTGACCTTACATCTACATGAGCCGAGACCTGGCAGGCACATCTCGATCAGTCCATTAGCAAAGTCATTGCTCGCTGTGTCAATTACAGACAAACCTGGATACAAGAGAAAAATTTTCAGGACAAACTTACTTCTCTATAAGGGTAAATAACCTCTATAAGAAAAACCTGGAAATAAGAGAGAAAAATTCCCTTGAGTTCTCTTATATCCAGGTTCCACTGTATAACTATCATAGATTTAGAAAGTAGATAACGAACTCTGGTCGAGAACTGAAGCACCCCTTCTGCATAGAAAATATCATACGCTGGCTGAATAAAGAAAATGGCGGACACCATGCTAATTGCATTAAGGTGTTCGCCATTTTTTTTGAGGTAATGCTTCACACAAGATGCCCAGAGAGCATTGTGAGTTTCTTCATCTATTTTTTTGTTTTTAAATCTATGATTACTATACTATAATTATAAATCTAGACTGCTGGAATAGAGGGACTTTTTAGTCTCACCTAGGCAGTTATAAACAAGGTAATTTCTATTGTATTTATATAATCCTCACCTGGTATTCGGCCTCAGTGTCCATGATGCCAGTAGCGGCCACCACCTGTACTGGGGAGCCTTCATCTGCGCGGAACTCTTGCGCAGAAGACGCAAGCAGGTGCTGATTTTCCTCGAATCCCGACACAGCGACATCTGGTGGGGCGAGTGGCTAGGGTCTAGAATCAGCAGGTGCAGGGATCCGTCACGAAGCTGCTCCACACCCATCACTGTGCGACTGTGCCCTGGGAATAATAATAATAATAAGAGGAGTGGCTAGGGTCTAGAATCAACAGGTGCAGGGATCCGTCACGAAGCTGCTCCACACCCATCACTGTGCGACTGTGCCCTGGGAATAATAATAATAATAATAAGAGGAGTGGCTAGGGTCTAGAATCAGCAGGTGCAGGGATCCGTCACGAAGCTGCTCCACACCCATCACTGTGCGACTGTGCCCTGGGAATAATAATAAGAGGAGTGGCTAGGGTCTAGAATCAGCAGGTGCAGGGATCCGTCACGAAGCTGCTCCACACCCATCACTGTGCGACTGTGCCCTGGGAATAATAATAATAAGAGGGGTGGCTAGGGTCTAGAATCAGCAGGTGCAGGGATCCGTCACGAAGCTGCTCCACACCCATCACTGTGCGACTGTGCCCTGGGAATAATAATAATAATAAGAGGAGTGGCTAGGGTCTAGAATCAACAGGTGCAAGGGTCTTTCCATCCTTCTTAAATATATCTCATATTTAAGAAGGATTTTAATATTTCAATTTTTCTAAAGTAAGTAATTTTAAATTTAATGACATATTATGTTGCAATCATGAGAGAAAGCTATACCTTGATGTTGTAGGTACAAGGGTGGTTTGAAGTCGTCTTGATTGCTGAAATATTCCAGGATCCAGTTGAACAACTCAGGATGACAGCCATCCGAGCTGGAAGGCTGATGGAAATCCAACAGCTGACATCTGAAAAATAAAAGTTATATAATAATAATTTTATATAATAATAATACATTTCCAAACACAGAGCTTATGGTACAAAATAGCAAAGAGAATTTGAGTAGTTGTGACATCACGAAAGTGATTGATACAAATATGAAAAAAAACTGTAGTTTCTGTTTAGGTACTGCCACACACTATCGTGTGACTGGAAAATTTCAACAAAATATTCTTCTTCCTTGAAGGAACTTTGATGAATTTTTCTAGGATGCTAATTCTTTTTGTGAGAAAGCCCAAGTTTTGAAAATCAAACTGAATACCTTCTACTAATTATCATGAATAACCATACAAAATTTCGGGTAAATTATAAGGTCCAATAGAAATCAAGTTACAAGCGTTTTATTGTTTTAGTTAAAAATTTGGACATAGTTTTAAGAAAATGGCTAATTTTACTTCTGATAAATTTCTAATATTAGAAATCGAAAGTATTGTGTTTGTTTTTATAAAAAAAATATTGTTTTGCTCCGATTTCAATATTTTTTTCATATTTCTGGAAGTTTCGAAACCTCCTGAGCAACTTTGGTTTTTTGTCTGTCTGTCGGTTAAAAACATTCGTTGTCACCAGCAAACCTCAGAAATTACTGAACGGATTTCGACGATATTTTGTTAACATCTAGGAGACATTCTGTATATGGTTCAATTTTAAATTCATTAACTCCTCACTAGCGGTTCTTGGTGATAGAGACCATGCGCCTAACCACTAACTTTTTACTTCAACAATTATATCTCGTGAACGGTACACCTGATTTTGGAGAAATTTGGAGAAATATTTTATTTTTTTAGCATTTTACATAGTGCCTCAATATTTATTTTTAATTAAATTTGATTTAGATCTGATATTAAGGAAATAATCCAAAATTTTGACAGAAAAGTTAAAAAGTAAAGTCCATGACTTGCTGATATCGAATTTTTTGTAGAATCTAGAATGTATTAAAAATGGTATTCTACCATATTAACAAAGTTGAAGAGTAACCTCTTTATAAAAGACCAGGTTATAAATTAAATAATTTCCAGTTCCTTGAGTTCTTTAATATCCAGGTTAGACTGTAAGTAAAGTTTTCTTTTCTTAGATCACCTGATTCTCAGAGAAGACAGAAACGTGACCAGCTCAGTGGCCCCAATCCATTTCCTCGTGTTGACTAGAGCCAGGCCTAGCTGGTCAGCACCCTGTATATCAAAGCCTTGTCGCCAGGCCCACTCGATGTGACCCTGTATACGGGATATGCTGGGCATTGTGCTGCGGGCTGGCTCTATCTTCATGCCTGATGTCTGCCATAACCTGTAGAGCTGGTCATTGTAACCTGCACGGAATAGAAAATATTAAAATAGAATATAAAATAATGTAGAGAAGAATAGAATATAATGAAATAGTTATCATATTTGTCTTAATCATTTTTGTGATATCACAACTACTCAAACTTGTTTTACTAAATCTATGCTGAAACTGGGACTTCAAACACCAATTTCCAGGTTACAAGTTTGCCACCTACTGAGGTTGGTAAAATAATAATGAAATAGAATAAATTATAAATATAATTGAGCGTACGAATACTCATTTGGCATGTAGAAGCTCCCGGGTTCGAACCCCCGAGCCATAATTTTTTTTGTACCTATACAAAATTTGGCTACAGTTGTTTGTAAGGGATACTTTCCAGTGTGCTTGTGTTGACTCAACACTGTATTGGAAGTATTGTGTCACTCCCTGTCTATCAACGGGGAAGCATACTGCTGTTTCTAAAAAAGCTGTTCTTTGATAGCAACAAAATAAAAAATACTGTGAAACAATCATCTTATAAAATTGAGAAAAAGTTAAATATGAAAAAAAAAAAAAAAAAAAAAAAAATAATAATAATATGAATTTCATATTTCAAATTTCTGTCGAGTGAAGACAAGTGTTTATCTTTTTCTCAATTATGACGTTATTTGACAAAATATCCCTCCTGCAAAAATAAAATCTTATAAAATTTCAACTGACCTGTGTGATGTAGCAGTGCAGAAAGCATCATCTGGATGTTCCGGAAGCCACAGCCCAGCCTCGGTCCCCGTATGTTGAGGCATAGTGATCCACGGTAGTGCATGTTAGGGCTTGGTTTACATTTCCACACTGCATTGATCCTGATCTGATTACTTCCACAATATCTGGGAGGAATATGATAGTAAAATTTTCTTTGAATAAATAAATCAAGATCTCCAATTTAATTAGTATGCATTTGAAGGTAACATGTTATAACAGTTGTAACTACTACTTGACAAAGTTTGTGAACTTTAACTTTTTTTATTACCAATCTCTCAAGTAAAGAACACATGAAGGTTGCATTTCCAGCCCAAACCATGCTGGTTGAGGTTAATGTGGGAAGCTGGTATAATTCTCAGCAAGTGGAGGATAAAACTCTTATTTTGATAAATAATTGAGCAATTTATGACTAATCTAAATGATTGAATGCTACATCAACACAATTGAGGACAATACTTTTGTGTGGATCCACAGGTAATGTGAACTTTTTTGTTTGTACTGACAGATAAAATGATCAATTTGTGATACATAATTATTTGTCATTGTGTACAAGCCAGGAAAATAAATAAATAAAATAGCTGTGGGGAACTGCAGTTCCATAGCTCCTCAATGCCTATCATGCCTTACTGATATAGTGATACTGAATACACAGTTTAGATTAGGAGAAGTATTGTTTCTAAGATAATAAAAAATCAGTTATTCCATCAGTATTAACAGAAAACAGAGAATCCTATTTCAAACTGACCTTTGGTACAAGAGGAGCAATCATCAAAGCCATTGCTTTCAGCATTGCGCAGGAAGATTCTCTTTTCATAGTAATCAGCTACAGACAGTTCCCCTGAATAGACTGCTTTCTCCATATTGGCGAGACTTTGTTGATTGAAATTGCCATCATTGTCCATGCCTGAAAAACAAAAAATGCAAATAATGGTTAAAATATGAAAATTAGATAATATGTTTATTTGGTGGATATCAGAGAAAAATAAATGGGAATATATAGGATTGTTTACAATGTTGTGGGTACACAATCACTATTGAAAATATGTATTATCTAAAAGCAATAGGTTAACTTGAAGAATAAATTTATAACTACACAATTTAATGGTCATATCTTGGAGAAGATACCAAAGCAGAACACGCCTTAGACATAAAGGCAATGGCAAATTGTTTATTTTTGCAGTTTCCTGTAAATTATCATCATTTCTATGTAATTTGTTATTAAAATATTGGTCTCTTTTAGTCTGCCATTTGTTTGGGTCTTCAGCATTTCTTTCTATTTATTAGTAGCTGTTAGAGGTGAACCATATGTAACATTATCAAATTGTTTAAGTTCCAATATACACTATCACAGAAGATAGTGATAAAGTGATACTAGAACAATAACAGTAATAAAGCAGTAAACAATCCCATACTCACCATATTGAGCCCGCAACAGTTCAAACTCTTGTTGCTCTTGTAATTTGCGGGTTTCCAATGCCTGCCGTTCATTTTCTAAAGTTTGCACAAGTTGATTGGTTGATGGAGTCATAGGTGTGGAGCCTTTGGAGAAATGGCTCTCAATGTGTTTGGTTAGCTCTAGCGTTGATGAGAAATTGTTCAAACAGCAAACTGGACATTGAGGTGACTGGGGTTTCCCAGGACTGAGAATGTCACTGTGTTCTATGTTGACATGAAGTTCAACATCAGAACTTTTATCAAAGTTTTTGTTACACAGGGGACATTTGAGATGCCGAGGAGAGTTACCGGAGGCTGATGATTTTACAGAAGGACTTGTAAGATCAAAATGTTCTCGATTCACATGATTTTCCATATCTTTTGTATTGTCACTGGTGAATTTGTTACAGATAGGGCATATATTTAAGGGAGACATTAATAAACGGGGTCTTGGTTTTGTATTGGACAGTTTCAAATCTAAATTTTGTCTCTGAGGAGAATTGGTCCCTGCACCACCAATCCTGCACATGTCAACTTCTGTTTTGTTAATATTGGCAGTGCTGGAACTAGCGTATCCATTAACTTTCATGTTCTGCATGTCATTTGACAGTCTTGTGTTTTCATCTATCTTGGAGACTCCATTGCAGAGTTCATACTCTTCATCAATGAATGCAATCATTTCTTGGTCTGGTGTAAGATACTCCAAGTGATCTAGATTCACATGGGATAGCATCTCTTCTGTGCTACTACTGACAAGGTTGCAGATTGGACAGGTCAGAGTATTCTGCATGTGACATTGCACAACATGTAGCCTCATCTCTTCATCTGACAAATTAGAAGCACCACAAATCTCACATGAGTATTCCAGGGATTGACTTTTTTCAGCCATGATTGTAAGATCTGAAAAAATAAAATAAAATAATAATCTTCAACATAGGTGCTTAGAAATACAGAAAGTCCATAAACAGCAAATCAAGGGACTGGCAGTATTTTCCTGCTCACTGATGTTTCTTGCTTAAAATTGAGAGCAGGAATAAGAATCATGAGTTTTCCCCCAGTTTCCTGTTTACAAAAGTCCTACTTACTGTGAAAATTGGGCTTTTTTTACAAGTCATTAAACCCTTGGAAAACTACAAGCTAGCCTTGCTTGTTATGGTTGGCTAGTATATTCTTATACTCCTCTGGCAAAAAACTGGTCTTCTCCCGGGCCTGATTAACATCCCCCAGCCAGACAATATATTCACTCTAGTATTAGAACTGCTGCACCCTGCCCCCTAGAGGGGCTACTGCTCATAATAACAGCAACTACCGTAATGTCAATATGTGAAAGAAATTAGTGTAAATCATGTCATGAACCCATTGAAAATTATGTGTGAAAGATAATATTCGCAAATTTTCATCATAGCTCTAATAGCACATTTCTACCTGTTGGTCAATATTTTTAATGAAACCTCTGAGTTGTTCACTACTATGACTTCTTATGACACCTTTCAACCTTTGAATTGTACTTGGGTTGACTTAATGCCACAAGACTTCTTTCTCTGGGGTTTGTCAAAAATAAGGTCAGTTGAGCCAGGGGAAAAATTCAAGAGCTAAAAGATGAGACAACACACTACATATTTTGGCTTAGGGTTGCCAAGACATGATCTAGTCACATAATAAGTAAAGAAAGGAAAATAATAAGGGCCAGATTTAAAAAATAATAGGATTACAACAAAGATACAAACTATCACACAAGTCAGGCTATAGTGCACTGGGTTTGGTTGAAACTCTGAGTTGAGGGACAGTCAGTACCTACCATTATTGTAATCCTACTTTATAATTCCGCCCCAAATCTTCACTTGGCATAGTTCACATTTATTGACTCAACCTTCTTTAGAAAATTTGGGTTCGTTAACAACTTACATCTACTTACAACAATTTTCTTCCTAGCACCAATATTATCTGGTCTTGATATCTGTTTATGGGGAGCACCAACACATGATTCCTGATAGGTAAGATTTGAGTTGGGAGTTCACCCAACTTCCAGAATAACAGAAGTTTATCTACTGCAATTTGAAGCTAACACTACACTGAAAATTTAACAGAACTGCATGCGGCTAGATTTGACTACTTTGAAGATAATCTCGGGTCTGCAGCATTGGAAAACAGGTGGAAAGTTCAGGAAAGAAAAACACTGCGGACTGCAGAATAAAGAAAAAATTTGGTGCAGAAAATTTTCTTTTTAGGTGATAAGGATTTTGGTTTCCATGGTAACGGATTTAAGTTGAGCAGGTACTTTCTTTGGCCGCTAGAATGCGCTTTGTGTATTAAGTTCCATTCACAACTGATAGATATCAGTTTGATACTGGCCAGATTGTGGGAGTGTCAGTAGTCAGTCTACTTGTAACTATGAAAGAATAAACTTCGTTCTTATTTTTCCTTTACCAAGTTTGAGTTTTCTATGCATAGTAAATACATATCAAGTGGCGACAGAGGTGAAAATGACGACGGAAGAAGATGTGAAGACGTGGAGGAAGAACAGAGGGACGGTGAAGTCGATGCTGACAAGGACAAGTGGGAAGTTGACGGGGGAGCTATCTAGAGAGGAGTTGGACACGTACGAGAGGAACATCGAGACCTACAGAAAGCAGTATGAAGCGATTCAGGACATATTGGACGGAATGTTGGAGGAGGAGGAGCTGGAAGAGGAACGGGACTACAGGTTTGCCATGCACGAACAAATTAAAGGTATGATTGTGAACATTTCTAAACTCAGGAAGAACCTATTAAATACAGAGAAAAGTACATCACAACATCAGGCCTTATGCACGACATCGAACATCAGTTTTGTTTCGTATCAGGAAGAGGAGAGTTTCGCCAATTTTGTGAAGCGGCTAGAAACATTTATGTTTCTGAAAGGGATTTCCGACAACAAGACGAAAGTTTACACTCTGTTACATGCTCTAACCCCACAGCTACATGAGAGATTGTACGATATTTACACGCCTGAAAATCCTCTAGAGAAAAACTATGACGAACTGGTAGGGTCATTGCAGGACTACTTGGAGCCTAAACCTAGTACTTGGGCCTTGCAGAACAAATTCATTAACAGAACGCAAGAATCTAATGAGTCTGTTTACTTTGTACAACCCCTTGTGTGTCGACAAACATTGCATCATTGCACTTTCTTCGTCCATCTTGTAGTGAAGGTACGCCTTACTAAGGTCTAATGTACAGAAATACCGTCCCCCGTTCATTTGTGCAAAAATGTCTTCGATACGAGGAATAGGATAGTTAAAATCCTGAATACATTTGTTTAATGTTACCTTGTAGTCCGCACAAACTCGGACGTCCCCGTTCGGCTTGGTGATCGGTACAATCGGTGTTCCCCACTCCGAATGGTCTACCTTGGTTATTATACCCTCGCCTTCCAACCGTTCCAACTCTTGTTCAATTTTCAATTTCTTCGAATACGGCACTGGTCTTGGGGCATAGTATATCGGAGTCGCGTCTGGTTTCAGTTGTAAGTGTCCTAGTTCAGTAGGTATGGTACCTATTTTGTCCTTGAATATGTCCTCATATTTCGTCAGTAGGTCCTCCAGTCGTGTCACCTCAACCACCTTCATGCTCCTAATCTCCGCCCAGTCTAGGTTCACTTCTCGGATCCAATCACGCCCAAAGATGGGGTCCACGCGCTGATTAATGATGATCAGCTTTCCTACAAACTGTTGGTTCTTGTAGGTACATTTTACAAAACACATACCTCTGGGCTTGATGACCTCACCAGTGTAGGTCTTCATCTGGATGTTCGTGTTGAAGATTCTGTTGTTCAGGTTGAGCTGCTTGTAGTCCTCGTACGCAATGGATGACAACGCCGCCCCCGTGTCAATCTCCATGTGGATGGGTCTCTGGTCCAGCTCCACCTTGATCATAAACTTGTCACTCTTGGGGTTCTGCAAGCTGTGTATTTCATACTGGTTATTATCTGAGTCTGAGTGTTGCCAGTCCTCTTGGTTCACTACATGGACCCTACGTTCCCCTCTACTGGATGCCAAACACACTTTTCCAATGTGACCCACTCTGTTACATTTTCTACAAAATTCATTTTTGAATTTACAAGTCGTGGCTCTATGGTTTGGATCCCCACATCTGTAGCATTTACCTCTCAAATCTACTGGTTGGGTTCTTTTCTCTTGGTATGTAGGTCTGTTCTGTTCTCTATGTTCGTTTTGGCTTACCTGTTATGTGTGTATCCGATAACGGTCCTCAATTCAAATCTTATGAGTTTGAAAATTTCTTACAATCAAACTTTATCACCCACAGAACCACGGCCCCTTTCCACCCCGCCACTAATGGACAAGCAGAGAGATTTGTGCAAACTATCAAGAAACATCTCAAAGCTATGACTGAGGAGCGGGGAGACATCAATCTCAAGATCAGCAGATTGCTGATGCAGCTGAGGAAGGTGAAAAACAGCGAGGGGGAGTCTTCGTACACATTGATGTTTGGGCGAGACCCAAGGACAAGACTTGATGCTATCATGAAGCCGGAACCGGAGAAGAAGGAAACGGACACAACACAGTTCAAGGGAAGGAGTTTCAATGTGAATGATCGAGTGCAAGTGCGGAACTACACGCACAGCAAGAAGTGGGAGTTTGGAGTGGTGAAGAAACGGGAAGGCTTGCTGCATTATGTTGTGACGTTGGATGATGGGAGAGAATGGAAAAGACATGTGGACCAGATCCGGCCCACACATTATGGGGGGGATATGTGATAGATATCAGTTTGATACTGGCCAGATTGTGGGAGTGTCAGTAGTCAGTCTACTTGTAACTATGAAAGAATAAACTTCGTTCTTATTTTTCCTTTACCAAGTTTGAGTTTTCTATGCATAGTAAATACATATCAACAACTGTTTCGGAGTAACGAGATTTTTACGAGACATGTCTCGGACAATAACTGATTATTTCAATTATTTGTATCGAAAAATTTCTCTTTGATCTAAATTTTATTTACATAGTTTCCATCCTCCCAAAATTCAAAGGACATAAATAAATAAATACTTTTCTGTCAAGACATTCTCATCGTTATGCAAAGCAGTTTATGTCTGGTTTTTGAAATCTATCTCGGATGATTCCGAGATAGATATAACATTGGTTCATTGGTCGTAACCTTGCATTCGAGTTCAAATGGTTAAGGCCCTAATCTGGTTAACTGTAGCGCCGTAGTGTAGGGATCCGATGCATCACTGGGGTTCGAACTGGCATAGTCACCATCCTAAACTTCCTAGGACGTTCCACTTAAGGGATATTACGAGAATCCGTGTATTCAACGTGCCACTGATAAAGGTTCAGACATGGTGGGTCACCCACCACGTCCTAACCTCGCTGGACGTTGCTTAACTTCAGCAATTCACCTTTTTACTTCCCTTATTCTCTAGTATATTCAAAGAGCACTTATTGACCGTCTCATTAAATCTACGTAGTACTTTTAGTACTGAGTTAAAAGCTGTACCTAGTTCTGATCTAGTAAGTGGGTGACCCACTGTGACCCAGTGTTATATTCCATTCTGTCGTGTGCGGAAGATTATGTAGTATTAGGGCTAGTTAAAATAGCTAGGGCCAGCGTGCAGCGTTGAATGCACCGGTTCTTGTACAGGATCACCGAAGTTAAGTAACGTCCACCGAGGTGAAGACTTCGTGATGCTGGCATTCCGGCCCAACCCAGGCTGGGTGAGGTTAATGTGAGTAGCAGGTTTGTGAGTTTCCTGGGCATGGAGGGTAACACCCCCGTCGTGATATATGACCATGCTGTTGAAAGCGACGTTAAACCCAAATTTAAAAAAAAAAATGTACCTTGTATTTTCTTCTTTGTTATTTATTTTTCAAACTATTTTATCAATTATTTACATTACATTACTTTGTCCTCCTAATAAAGATTTATATGTATAATCAGTATAAACAGAAAAGTGAGAAGTTGTACTAGATGTACATGAATATCAGAACATACCTGGACAGCTGTTTCGAGCTTATTTGCTCTCATCAGCAGGTAATAGTTCTGAATATCCATAATAATAATAATGTGAGGAATCCTCTCTTATCGTACGTGCTCAAGTTACGCCATCTTGTAATAATTCTAATTAGCAATGAATTAATGGACTGGTTGTAAGACTGTTACCATGACGTGTGAATTATTGCATGCTCGAAACAATGCAGGTGCCAGCATGGATCTTGCGAACCCTGGCCGAGCCTCGTGTGAGGAGGTTTCTAATCAGGGGATCATTCAGCAAAATAATGCAAGTACTTAGAGTGTGCGATTAGCTCAGTGGTTAAGCACTCGCTTGGCATGCGGAAGGTCCTGGGTTCGAACCCCCGCGCCGACAAAATTTTTTATTCAAAATTTGGTTACATTTGTTTTTTTACGGATACTTTCCTGTGCGCTCGTGTTGACCCAGCACGTAAATGGGAAGTATTGTGTTACTTCTCACTCATCAGAGGGAGGCATACTACGGGATGGGCAAGCTACTGAAACCGACCATAAGCGTTTACAGTATCTGCTGTTTCATGGCTACGAAATAAAAAATCTGGTGTAAACATCACACGACTTTCCTTATCCCCCAAAAAGAAGTCGAATTCCACCAATGGTGACTCAACGGTAACAGATAGCTAAAAATCAATGCAAAATTCGTAATCAGCACTTCAAAATCATTGAATTTGATATGTCACAACCCCCTTCTAGGATGAATAATAAAAAAGTTAGTCAAACCGGGTCCCCCCCAAAATACCGGTAAATTGGGGTCGAGGTCCAAAAAGTTCAAGATATCAAAAAAATGATCAGAGTAGACTCCTATTATTTTTTTATTCTAAGAAATTGTTGTTCCTTAATATTTTTTGTATCTTTAACCAATTTAAAGAAGTGGCGCTTGCGGCTAATATTTGCGGCCCTGCGGCCGCAGAATGCGGCCGATTTCAACCAAAAGTTTCGTGGTTCGTCTGGTGTATAAAATTAGTTACCATACCAAATTTCAAGTCTCTAGCTCTTACCGTTCTTGAGTTATCCTGTTCACAGACAGACAGACAGACAGACAGACAGACGGACAGACAGACAGACAGACAGACGCACGGACCAATGGCTGAAAACCACTTTTTTGGTATCCTGAGGCTATGATTCGTCCAGAAATGTGAAAAGCTGGGTAGGTCAAATTTTCGACGAATACAATACTTTCCTTATTATAAGATAAGGAAAGTAAAAAGGCTGTGAAATACTCATTTTTTTTTTATTTTTAATCGGATACTGTGTAGCCAGTTTAAGAGATTCTCAAGATATTTCTCCATTGCCATCGTCTGGTTATTATGTCACTCCATGAAAACACCTTACCTATTCAAATTAATTTAAAATATACTTTTTATTACCTTGATAAAATGCATAGAAATACTCTTATTAAAAAAAAAACTATTGCCTTGAAACTTGAAATAATGCATAGAAATACATGTATCTAGAAAAATAGAAAGTAATAATATTACGTGTACGATCTTGAGATTAAGTTCATGGTTTATTGCTACTAGCCTCTCTGTCTCCTACAGTAAGGTATCATGGACTTGCTTCGAATCCCAAACAATGCTTGAAATTTTCCTAATCTATTTCAGAATTCAACCTCATAAAAATGGCACTAAAAGAACTGGTAGTTTTATTGAGGTAGTAATAATATTAAAAAAGGCAACTTGTTTGCGATTAAAGTTTAAAAAAAATAATATTAATAGACAAAATTGAGATTGATAGGTATTGGTTTTCTCCATCTAGGGGCGAAATTAATAGACAAAATCCAGTTCTCAAGCCATGACTAAGCTTTGGTTTTCCTCATGTAACATACGCTAATCGAGAATTACCGCCCCTAGTATATCTAGTTTTTCTGTTTTTTTTCTTCTATAGATGAGTATTTCCCAGGCTTTTTTATTTTGTAGTCATGAAATAGCTACTGGTGTAGAAGCTTGTGGTGTGTGTTTTATCTTGCCCATCCCATAGTATGCTTTCCCTCTGATTTTTTTTTTTTTTTTTAAAGGAAGGGCGGGGAAAAATCTTTTAAAGACACCCAGGTCTTAGCCTGGGGTGTGGGATTTCCACCCACTAAAAACCCACCTTTCCTGATAGCATACTGCACCTGGAACCGAAATATTTTCATTACTTCAAGTGCAGTGCTAATAGGGCCTACTGCTCCCGTTGTAGGGCCCTCCCATCTCTCTCTTTTATACGTATGATATCTCTCACCATCTTTTCAACATATTCCCACTTCTCTCGACTCTCTAGCATTTCCTCAATCACACACTCTTGACTCACTACTTTTCCTAGTTTTGAAGAACACTCATCTCTCATTTGCTTAAATCTTTCACATATAAAAAAGGTATGGGCTGGATCATCCTTAATTGCTACACAGTATCTACATTTTTCAGTTCTAACTTTTCCCATTCTCTTAAGGTATGACTGAAAATTTCCATGTCCAGTAAGGAACTGACTCAAATAATATGTTAGACTTCCATTTTTTCTCTCAATCCAAGCTCTCACATCCTTAATCAGTCTCTTGGTCCACTGTCCCTTACTACGCTCGCTCTCCCACTTTCTCATCCACTTTTCTCTCAACTCCACTCTCACTTCCTCTTCTCTCTCTTTTCTCTCATTTTCGTCAGTGATTTTCTGTAGCTCGTACATTTCTACCCTCTCCTGCACCATTAGCTCGACTGGTAAGCTGCCTGATATGATTTGTAATGCAGGAGTTGAGGCAGTCCTGTACGATCTACACAGCCTCAGCATGACCTTTCTCTGCACCTTCTCGAGCTCAGTCACATACTTCTGCCACCTTGTGATCCCTCCCCAGACTGGTGCCCCGTAAAGTAATACAGAGTATACTACGGAGGCCAGTATCTCTCTTTTGTCATTATCAGGTCCACTGATATTTGGCATCAACCTTGCCAAATTTCCTGCCGTTTTTCCTGCTTTTTCCACTGTCTTCTTTACGTGCTCGGCCATTTTTAGATTTTGCTGAAAGTAAACACCCAAGTATTTCGCCGACTTTTTAGACACTATATCTATGGTACGTTAATACTTGTATGATTAGTTTCGAGCGAATGGACATCCCCTTCATGTTATAACCAAATAATAAAAATGTTGACTAGGAGCAAGGACTCTGATTGTAAAGTCTCTTCTGTAAATAAATAGCATTAAAAAAAAAAAAAAAAATGTTGACCAAAATTCCAAACTACTTAAAAAATACATTCAGCTTGACTAAAAAAAATCCTTATGCAATTTTTTTGTAAATAAAATACAATACAACTCTGTTTATCCTGCAAGAATGAGACTATAGAGTCCCTTTAATCTCACAGACTAAACAAAGTCTCATTTATTGGTGACCGGTATAATATTTACAAAAAACTTTGTTCAAAAGAAAAAAAAAACTGTATAGAATTTAAAGAATCCTGAAACCTGCTATCCCCAGACTAGCGAGCCTGTCTCTGATCCAATGATTTTAAATATCATGCTCTCCTTCTGAACATGAGCTTTGTTACGACCTTATCTGATAAAATAACAATTATGGGAAAAAGAAAGTTCTGATTGAGAGAGAGAGAGAGAGAGACCTTTCACCACAAAAACAAGGCTTGAAAGTGTAACAATGAACAGGCTAAACATAATAAAAATAAATTAACAACACTGGATGATATAAGAAGCAAGCCCAATAAACTTTAAAAACAATTATAATTATCGTGTCCGTGAGATAGGCTCAGATACTTATCTGACGGTGGTTGAAGGATTTTATGGACGCCCAGAGGTAGTTCAGATACAATAGTATACATCTATAGACTCTTGCCATGTCCAATCATATACATCTAGCTATAAGGCTCCATTTCCAATAAACTTTAAATAACTATAAAAATTATGATGGGAGTAAAAATATTAATTGTTTCCGTAGAAAATTTAGTGGACTGTAACTTAACGCACTAAGTTTTACCCTCATCTACGTTGTATAACACTGTTTTGTAGGAAATGCTGTTCTATTGTAACCAATTATAATCAATACTCGTTAGGTACTTAAGTATTCAAAGTTATGTAGTTGTGCCTACGCCTACACATGTTGAGGAAAGAAGAGAAATATTATTACGTAATTTGAAAAAAAGGAGGAATAATCATAGAATTAAATCATAAAACCAAACTAGATTTTTCAGACGTGCTGTACCCTAGATTAGACATTGGTTGTAAATTTAGGTGTCTATAAAATGCTTGCACCACTGGGAGATATAATAATAATTCTCTTTAGTGGAAGGTAACCACCAGGCGAGGTTAATGGTCGAAGCATTATCTACTTCCTAACCCTCAGAGTCTTATTATTATGTGGTCACAAACTCAAATAAATGAAGAAAAATTCATGCATTGGCTGGGATTTGAACCAATGGATCCCTACGCTACCAGACTAGTGCGTTAACCACTTGACTACCAGTGCACACAGAGATCATCTATGACATTGTCCAACCACCTCATTTTGGGTCTACCTCTTCTTTTCGTGTTGTACACTTTGGCAGAATAATCACTTGCGTTGTTGTTGTTGTTACTAGATAAGCGCCTTAACCACTTGACTTACCAATGTACAGATAGGTAGGTAGGTATTACCTACTACCGTCTGTATCTTAGTTGCGTAAGGAGGCATGGCCCTATATTTAATTTTCCTAACCCTACTCTACACTCGAGGCATTGCCGTACATCGCGGATTGTACGCAAGTAGTGAACACCTTCCCTACTATCCGTGCCTTTTTTTAATACGAACACAGATCCTCATTTAACCTTTAAGTTCAATGCCTGTGAAGTATTTCTTCGTACAACCAACTACATAATTATATTTACAAGCTTAGATTTATCTCCAAAAAAGGTAGGTAACAAGGTAAGTGTATGTCTGTATGTATTTAGTTATGTAAACTGAAGGTACAGTGTTAACAAAATGGTCACCTAAGAATTACATGATAAAAAAACCCATAATTCACCTCAAACAACGTCATTTGTACGGCCTTTTCTTAAAAAGTTCAAGAACCCTTCATACATATTAGAATGTGATCATGGCACCAAAAAGTTTCTGCCGGACATAAAAACAAAAATTCCAACAACCTGCGAGCCATAATTACTATGAATGACGTCTTATTAAGCAATTATAATTTTATTACATAACAATGGAGAAATTTGGAAAAGCCCTTTCAGTGTGTCTTGAAAGTTCAAGCAAAACCAGTTGTCAAGCCAAAAAATTGTTCTGCCAATTTTAACTTAATATACAGTACTTGAAATTTATGATGGATACTGCTGAGTTCTATTCAGTTTCAATGTCACCTTTTTATCATTACCCATCTACTAGGTCCATTTCATACGTCATAGCCATAATTCATAATAATACGTATACTTCGGTAGTTACGCTAAATAATTCCGACTTATTATACATATTCAGTAATAGCTACTCTTTAAACGCACCTATTAAACATATTATCTGGGTACTCACGGCAGTGTGCCAGGTCAAGTTCAAGCTTACGCACGTATCCAAGTACGTCTAAGTATAGAGCCGAAGAAATTCAACCACGCCGACAATCGAACCCGGTTCACTTGAGAGTCCACTCTACCCAGATGAACACTACTTATTATTTCTATATAAGAAAGAGAAATATGGACGGAGTTAGTATCTTTGTTATTTATAAGTAGTCACAGTTATAGAAACATAGTTAGTATAGTTACCAATGTTACATCGACCTCAGTAGCTCCATCGATAAGGTGGCGGACTTGTAACCTGGAGGTCGGTGGTTCAAGTCCCAAGCTTAGTAAATATTTAGTAAAGCTATTTTGAGTAGTTGTGGTATCACGATTGTGACTGTAACTTATCATATTTTTTTGTTGTTGAACGTTTTGCTTTCAACTGCATAGTCAAAACACATCGGAGGAAACTCACAAACCAGCTACTCAAATTAACCTCACCCAGCCTGAGTGTCAAGCATTCAAGTCCTAACCTCGCTGGACGTTGCTTAACTTCAGTGAGAGAATATTATTGTTAATCACAATCGTGATATCTCAAGTTATTATGGAAGAGAATGCCGTAGGCATTAACACCGCCCTTGATCAAGTTTTGCTTAATTATTTCAACTTTATTTCTTGTAAATTGTATATATTATATTTTGTAAATAAAACTTGATTAAATCTGTTTAAAAAAAAAAAAAAGTTATTCAAACATTCACGCCTTACGAAACATTTGGCGTTCTTGGGACTCGAACCACCAAACTCAAAGATAGAGTGCCGACACTGCGATACCACGCTGAATGGCTATTGGCTAACCTTACCTGATGCGTCAGCCCTACTATTCTTACTTTCCTTATTCTTGTTTGAAAACGTAATTTTGCTCCGGAACCGCTTTTGCATTACTTCAGGGACTTTACCTTTACACCCATGCCATTCCGGAAACTGAAGAACTCGGTCAGAATTTTCCGCTCCGACCAGGATTTGAACCCGTAATCTCCGGGTCAGTAACCAATGCTCTTAATCACTGAGCCACGGAGGTATTATTACTATGTTATTATTAGTGTATTATTATTCAGGGAATTTAGGTCCCATTCAACAGCTAGGTCATCTCGAGACGTGGATGTTACCCTCCATTCGCAGGAAACTCTCAAACCTACTACCCACATGCACCTCACCCAGTCTGGGTTGGGCCGGAATGCCAGCATCACGAAGTCTTCACCTCACTGGACGTTGCTTAACTTCGGTGATCCTACGAGAACCGGTGCATTAAACGCGCCATCGACGCTGCTGGCCTTTATTATAGTGCAGATATCGATGATTTATGGATCGTAAACAAATTGCGTTCAATTGAAAGCTATTGAGCACACCAGTCACCGCTGGATCTAGGTAAGTACGCATCGGAGCATTTGTCAATACGAGAAGTGGGCTCTGACCACACCCCACCCCGGGTCGGGAGTAAACCAGTTCCAGTCCCCTCGAGAAATGGAATAGACTGATTTTAATACAAAATAAACAATCTTGCGAAACAATGACATTCCGTCGCCATCAGTGAGCGGGTTAACACTTTGACTGCCTTCGACGACATAGCCACTTACAAGTGATTGAGTATAAAATCTCAAAATTGCAAAGTGTATACAATGTGAACCAATCACGAGGAAGTATTGTGTCCATAATTGGCAGTGTATTTTTTTATTAGATGCTTTAATATCAGTGGTCATTCGCACCGTTTCCAAGTTTAGATTTTTCTTAATACACGAGTTTTTTTTTATATTATATAAAAATGAAAGATGAGTGTTTCACAGACTTTTTATGTCGTAACCATCTAAGAGGAGCTACTGTAGACACTTGTGGTCTGTGTTGTAGCCCGCCCATCCCGTAGTATGCCTCTCCTCTGATGGGCGAGAAGTGACACAATACTTTCCATTTGGGTGCTGGGTCAACACGAGCGCACCAGAAGGTATCCCTTACAAACAACTGTAACCACATTTTGAATACAAATTTTTGTCAGCGCGGTGGTTCGAACCCGAGACCTTCCGTGCTGAACCACTGAGTTCTCTTAAGGTTATCCTCAAGAGCAGGAGGAGTAGATAGGAGGAGACGATATGATATCACAATTACTCAAACTCGCTTTACTCAATTTTTGCTGAACTTGCGACTTGAACCACGGACCTTCGAGTTATGAGTCCACCGGCTTATTGATCGAGCGACTAAGGTCGGTTCACTTTGGACCCTTATTATTTAAAACAAAAATCTCGTATCCTGAAGTAATGTTATGCAACAGTTCTAGGGTACAGAAATTAGAAAAAGAGTAGAATCAAGAATGTTCAATGGGTTATTTCACATCGTTTTCAGTGCCTAAACCTCACACTGTTCACTTGAGCCAGAGATGGCCCTGGTGTTCGTCTTGAATAGTAAGAAGATTGACCCCATCTTTAAATAAAAAAAAACATTTTGGAAACGCATCATGTAAGTCACCCCATCGAAAATACACTGAAGAAGTGGTCAGCGGCTGGTGAGATATTATAACCTCCGCGGTGTAACGGTTGGGTGGAAGAGATTGCCATAGGCGATAACCCCGCCCTTTAGTTAGGACATATGTTTTTATAGATTTTCTATTCTTTTTCATTTTTATTGTAGATATATATTGTTTCTATTTTTTTTCACTGTTAAAATAACTATTTCTATGTACTAATGTCCATTTATATCTAATAAAGCGTTGTATAATAATAATAACGGTCGTGACCACCGGCTTCGAAGTGGTCAGTGTGGGCAGCCAACGTGTTGAACAAGCTCTGCGAGTGTGCATGGTGCACGTAAAAAAAAAATGCTTTTGGCCATCAGGCATTTTCTGCAAAGTTGGCGCCAGGTGGAATGCGGTCCACGCCGCGTCGCGTCGGATGGCCCTGTTTGGACGCCTCGTCCTGATCTTATGCAACCCCGCCCCCCTTCACTTGGAGCACATTCCTACAAACCGGTGTCAGCTGGTTCATGACGTTCCGTATGTGTAAAGTTGTGCTTTCCCCTCATTTCTCTCTCTCTCTCTCTCTCTCTCTCTCTCTCTCTCTCCTTCATACTCTGTGTGTCTCTCTCTCTAAATTCAAGTTAGGGGAATTAATACTCTATCATCATTACCCGACAAAACAAGAGGACTCTATCCCCCGAGTGTGGGGTAGTAGCATTAAATATGTGTTACTTGTTATTTACAATAATTATTATATATATCTCCCTTGCCTTTATCCCATATTAGCTTATTTTGCTTTTGGGGTCGGCATTGTTCAACCTCATGGTTGAGGTCGGTAGGGTGGAGCACGTTTTTTTATGACTGGATGCCCTTCCTAACGCCAACGATTCTGTTTGATTTAACGTCCTGTAATAGGACGGGGGTTTTACCCTCCATTCGCTGGGAATCGTACCAGCTACCCACATTAACCTCACCCAGCCTGGGTAGGGCCGGAAATAGCAGCCTCACGTGTTTGGATAGAACAGAATTTTCTTCGAAAAGTCTGCCCCAGCCGGGAGTTGAACTCGGGAACTCTGGACTACGGGCAGTAGTCACAACCATTACGCCACGGAGGCTTATTTACAATAATTATTAATGAAAATAAATTTAAAAAAAAACTCAGTGTAACTAGCCCTGCTCTGACACTTCTGGCTTAATGCCTGTAACTTTTGACGACACTATAATACAAATAATACATAAATCCCTATGTACTCGACTATCGACATTAAAAGTATCGTAAAATACATAACTAACTGTTCACAGTGTTCACACGTGCAATTTAGTACGTATACCTAAGTGTACTTATTAAAAAAGAAATTACATTTCTTTAGAAACTATTAAAAAAGAAACATTTCTTTTTTAATAGATACTAAAAATAATTTAACACATTTAGATGGTTAGCATTAAAAAATGAATCTCAATTACTATAAACACATTATGTTCTTTGGAAATATTTTATAATCTGACTCTCATGGGTCGATCATTCTTATGGCCAGAAATACAAGGCTTGTTTACAGAACGTCATGTAGATTTTCGGACACGATCTGTAGATCGGATTCCACCCAATGCGATGCTTGGAATTATCCTCATCAATATGAGTTTCTGACCACATAATAATAAGACTTTGAGGGTTAGGTGGTAGAGCTTTGAGCATTAACCTCGCCTGGTGGTTACCTTCAACTAAAGAGTTTAATTATTATTAATAGTCCGAAAAACAAAGTAATAAAACTAAAGAGACCTTCTCTATTACTTCCAATAAATTTCTAATATAATCGGGAATATTGTGTTCCAATTAGTAGTCACCGTGGCAGAGTGAGTTAGCGCGCTAGGCATTGCAAGCATGGTGACCTGGGTTCGATTCCTAACGGGGCAGGAATTTTTCCACTCATACCTCGTGAGGATAAATGAGTACTTACTTGCATGAGTAACGACCAGGGCGGCATTACCAGTGTAAAAAGGAATTAATGTAATAGATTAATCGGAATGTGAAGGAGGCTCTTAGTAATGCTGGACTACCCACAAAATTGTGAAGAGGCCTTGTGCTTCACCACAAATAAAATCATACATACATACAAGTATTACGTTAAAAAATAACAATACATGTTTTCTTTCACAAAAATTGTGAAGAGGCCTTGTCCTACACCACACAAATAAAATCGTACATACAAACAAGTATTGTGTAAAAAAAAAAAAAATTCTCGGATTTAATAATAATAAAAAAAAATATCCTCACCTGGTTGCCACGTTGCCAGACGGACATCCACTTGACACCACCGCCACGGGCCCGCCATGTTCCTAACCTTACCTAACAATGGTTCCCCCATCGACCCCATCCAGACGAGAAGGGCAAACAATGATGGTTCTTCGGGTCTTACGTAAGCGCCTGGACTTTCTCTATGAGATTCCAATATGTCCTTCCCATGCGACTGGCTGCTAGTCCGTGTAGTTGAACCCGCCACCAGGCGCGGACTGGTGACGCTCGAGTTAAGCTACGGTGAGAGTGCAGGTCAAAGTCATTTATTTATTTATTAAGAAACTCTTTATTAGTAGAACATAATTATATACAGACAAATAATGGTAAAAATTAAATATAAAAATTGACAATATTAATAATATAAACAAGGAAAAAAAAAAAAAATAAACAAAATATATACATATGTCCTAACTAAAGGGTGGGGTTATTGCCTATGGCAATCTCTTCCACCCAACCCTTATCGTCATTGTTTTTCGGGTTAAATTTTTCCCATCATATTTGTGTTAATCACAATAGTGATATCACAAATTACTCAAACTCGCTTTACTAATTTTTTTTTTCTTGACTTGGGACTTGAACCAGCGACCTATAAGTTAACGCCACCTTATCGATCAAGCTCCCGAGGTCGGTTTTTCGGGTTTAACGTCGCTTTCAACAATCCATAGTCATAACATTCCTTCCATTCACTGGAAACTCACAACACAGCTCCTCAAAATTAACCTCACAATGCCTGAGTAGGGCCGGGAACAGCCAGCATCACGAGGAAAGATCTTTTTCCTCGCCATTCCCTAGGTAAACAACCCAGCTACTCAACCTCACCCAGCCTGAGTAAGTTCGGGAATAGTCTGCAAAGTGTGGATTGCCATGAGGACCATGGATGGATTCAAAACCGGAACGGTCAACAATCCATATCATCACCACGCTGAACGTTGCTTCACATCAATGATCGGATGAGATCTGGTGAAATCACCGTGCCATCGAAAATGGATGTATATTTTTCTGAAATCGACATTACTCTTGTGCTGAACACAAATATCAAATATTTCTGTGAACCTCATTTGGCTGAATGTGTTTTCGATGAGAGAAAAATACCAAACACCCATTTGCTAACTTTTTATTTGAGGATAGGAAAATCTTCTAAAGACACCCAGCCACTTCCTGTGACGTAGCTAGACCTAGATTTCGGGGGGGACGAAAGAGACTACGTATATTCCATTGTATTTATTTAGCAGGGGTTTCTTGAAAATTTCGGGGGGGGGGGGCGGGGGTTGTCCCTAAAACCACCCCCTCCTTACGCCACTGGCCACCTCACTCCCTGGGGTGTGGGATTTTTACCCACTAAAAACCTATCCTCAGAAGACGTATGAGATCCCGGAACCATGTGATACATGCCTTCGGGAGTTACTTCCTAACTTTTTTTTGCTTAAAAGATAAGTGTGCCCCGGAACCGCTTTCGCATTACTTGAGGTCACTTTACCTGTACATCCATGCCATTCCGGAAACGGAAAATTTCGGTGAGAAATTTCCGCTCCGACCGGGATTTGAACCCGCAACCTCCGGGTCAGTAACCAATTAACCACTGAGCCACGGAGGTCGGCTTCCTATCCCAGGTGTTTTTTTTTTATTTTTTTAACCCATTTCTCTTTTAGGGGTTCTGCAATACTTAGTATAGTATAGTATAGTATAGTATAGTAGTGATGCTTTATTTAGACTGTCGGCTCGAGACAGGTAGTCCCATTATACTAACAGTTTATAATAAAAACGCCTTATTTATACTGCCCGATTAGGACTATGAAAGTCCCATTATTCCAGCAGTAAGCCCAAGACATATTATTATGTGGTAAAAATCCCAATTCGGAGGATAACTTGTCATGTCCCAGCTGGGTTTTGAACCCGCGACCTCTGGAGTCTTTGGATTCACAGAGTGCCGCCTTTACTACTGAGCTACCGGGACAGACTGTATGATATAAATCGTATGATGGTGTGCACGTGTCCAGGCCTGGTGCATCTCGACATAGAACTATGTACTTTCCCTACCACTGCGTGTACCACGGAGCATGCACATAGATGACCCAGGCACGGCACTTCTCAACCTTCTGCCCTGAACATCGGGCCACCTTTTGCTTTCTATTACTTGTGAAGTATAGAAGGTACAGTCGAAGTGAATATAAGAGAACCCGGGATATAAGAGAACTGAATATAAGAGAATCCTGGATATAAGAGAACGATTTCCAGGTCAAATTTATCTCTTATAGGGGAAAATAACCTCTTAATGAGAGAAACCTGGATATAAGAGAACGATTTCCAGGTCAAATTTATCTCTTATAAGGGAAAATAACCTCTTTATAAGAGAAACCTGAATATAAGAGAAAAAATTTCCGGTCCCTTGAGTTCTCTTACTCTTAGGTGCGACTGTATTACAATAATTATTGTTCAATCAACTCAAAAACGATCTATGAATATTTCTGGACGAATTTTGAATTGCTTTGTTTTCATTTCTCAAGGAAATATTCTACATTTCAACTATGTCCTCACGAGTTACGAGTGAACCCCGGCAATCCAAAGTTATCATGTTTTTGTTAATCACAATAATGATATCAAAAAAATGAATCAAACTCGCGTTACTAATTTTTTGCTTAACTTGGGACTTGAACCACCGGCCTCCAGATTACAAATCCGTCGCCTTATCGATCGTATTAGATCAAGCTTATCGATCTAACTAGCGCCTTATTGATCGAAAACCCAAAGTACAGCAATATTAGGATCAACTCATTAAATACGAGTACTTAGGACATGAGGCGATGAGCTTTAGCCTCTACTCCAAGGCATCAAAGTTGTTCCCTCCGGATTTTTACCATCTGTCCATGTATTGTACCTACAACCTACAGTCAAACCTGTATATAAGAAGACTGGAAAACCTGGATATAAGAGAACTATTTCCAGGTCAGATTTACCTCTGTATAAGGAAAAAAATAACCTCACTCTAAGAGAAACCTGGATATAAGAGAAAAAAAATTCCAGTCAATTAAGTTCTCCTCCAAGTTCCACTGTATTGTATTTCATTGTACATTTTTCAGTAACACGTGTTGAGTACGTCACGCGTCCGTAGGTTGAGAACCACTCACAATAATGACGAGATCGTCTGGATCAAATCCATCATTCTTAATAATGATCCGTCTCTCATCCTGATCCTCAGATCTTGTTACAGCACAGCCCACCTGGACCAGTAGTGTAGCAAGCGCCTCTTCACAATACTTGTGGGTAGCACAGCAATTCTAACTTACACATCGTTGGGTGGAAGAGATTGCCAAAGGCAATAACCCGCCCTTTAGTTAGGACATGTAATTATTATGTATATATTTATTTACTTTTTCTTTATTTTTTTCTTCTCTTATATTGTATACTAGCGGGCTGTCGCCCGCTTTGCGGGCCGAGGCATGGCTGTGAAAGCAAAAAATCCTTTTTCGCCAATGGCAGGTGTTGTAGTGGGAGTTTCGAAAAATCCCGTCTTATTGCACATCTAGACTATAAGACAAAGCTACCTACCAAATTTCAGCTTCCTAGGACTTACGGTTTAGGCTGTAGAGCGATGATCAGTCAGTGGTCAGTGTCTTTGACATTTATATATATTAAGATTAATTTGTAATTATCTGTTTTGTATAAATGTCCGTATTGATAAAGTGTTAAATAATAATAATTTGTGTTTGACGTCTACCAGAGTGTAATAATAATATTATCGTCTTATTTATACTACCCGATTAGGACTATTTAGTCCTAATATTCCAGCAGTAAGCCCAAGACATATTATTATGTGGTAAAAATCCCAAATGGGAAGATAACTTGTCACGTGCCTGTTGGGTTTCGAACCCACGACCTCTGGAATCTCTGGATTCACTGATTACCACTGAGCTACCAGGACGGACGTACAACATGAAAAGAAGAGGTAGACTTGTTAAGGCATATTCCAGGTAAACCAGATTCCAGAATGAATTCTTTTTTTGCAGACGTAAATAGTCATATCACGACGGGGGTTTTACCTCCCATTTGCTGCAGCATGGAAATTGCCAAGGGGCAGTAACCAAAAGAGACAAAAAGTACTTTATGCGCTGAATACCAGATGCGCCGAAGAAAAGGACTTGGATGGGTGACCATCAGACTGGGTGAGGACAATTCAGGCTGGGTGAGGATAATTTGAGTAGCCCTGTAGCTGGTTTGTGAGTTTCCAGCGAATGAAGGGTAGAGACGTGAGGTTAAAAAAAATCGTTGCTTCATTTGAGTGAAGTTGCCAGAATTGGTGTTTAACGTTCCGTCGACACGTTGGCGACTATTAATTAATATTCGGTGTCGAAATGAACATACATTGGTATGCACAGGGGTTTGTTATTGATCGCAAGTTAAATATTATTGCTCAACTCATCTCCAAGCAAGGTCGCACGATCAGTTTTATCGGACACATTGCAAACCGGTCGACCCGTTGGATTAAATAAAAATAAATTCGTAATTGCCGAAATCAATGCCCTGCTAATTCTGCATTTGACATTGGAACACCAAACTACCGCACCTACGTCCTACGTGTCTAGCGAGATGTTGCGAATTTGCAACTTCATCAGCCAATAGTGGTGATGGGAGCTGTTAGTGAGCCAAATTTGAAGCTAAGGTTGGGAGTGTTTTTTTTTTATTACTTCCGAGAAATAAAAGTAGGAGACGTCTTTCCACCCGTAATAAAGAAATAAAGTTATCTCAATCAGCCTGGATTTGGTCGAAAATGTCAGCTTTAGGTATTCGGAGGGAACAGAACTTTTGTCAAAAAATTTCTGCCCATCCCGGGATCGAAATTAGGATCTTTGCCTCACAAGCAGTAGTCAAAATCTTTACACGACAAGAGAGTGGTGGTTCACGTAGATGCTGACGAGGTGGTCAAGTGGTCACGTTAGGACTTAGGAATAAGTTTTTTGTCTTCTCGGGTATTCGAACCACAGACTCTGGGTTGCGAAAGCCATACTACTGAGCTGTGCGTGCTCAAAATATGTCCAATATGGCCTCAAAATATGTCAAATGAGTACAATAAGAATTGGAATGAATAGAAATGATTTTTTCAAATTTCAATGAATTTTGTAACCTGCCACAAAACATAATGAAGGATTAAGACTCAAGCACGCTGCAGTAGGTTTTAATCCAGGATTAAGTTAAGCTCCTCGCAATCAACTGAAATCCTTGAGAGCTTTAAGTATCTTTTACTTACTTATAATTTTAAAGGTAAGTATTTTATCATTTATAACTACTTATAATTACTCAGGTACATACACTTACTTTTTCCATATGTTCCTAATCCCTAATCCTCCTTATATTATCTATTGAACTTACCTTTTACTTATGCCGTTCATATCTTAGGCATTCTCTGCCATTTAACCCAATGACCTCATGTCTTTAATAATAATAGGTACCTTATTTATACTGCCCGATTAGGATTAATGAGTATCATTATTCCAGCAGTAAGCCCAAGACGTATTTTTATGTGGTCAAGATCCGGGCTGAGTTTCGAATTTGGTTGGGATTTGAACCCCCGTTCTCCTACTTACCAGTAGGGCTCTTTAACCACAATAAATTAAAAATATATTTATATATTTATTTATCATAATAATAATAAAATAAATTCACCGCCAGACCGCCGATAGTAGAAAGTCCATTGCGTATCCATCTCTGCATACTCTCCACATATCTAACATAATAACTAAACCATCAATCAGTCCACTTATCAATCTCCTTATCAAGGATGAGGTCCCGTGCAGTTCAGACGTGCAATACCACTCAAGTGTACTCGAGACAAGAACCACATTGAGTCCAAGGAGGTAGACAGGAGAGTGGGAGGGAAGAGAAGAGAGAAAAGTGAGACCAAGTTTTGCCTGGGAGCCTGGCTCTGATATAATCGGTTCGCAGTCAGGTTTTTTTGTTCGATCCGAAACGAGCAGTCGAAAAATATATATCTGAAGTTTTTCCCTCAGTCAAATTTTCGAAAAATATTTTTTGAAAATTCAGGAAACTGTCCGGAAAAAGTCTCTAGTTCCTACGAAACGGGTCATGCGATTCTGCGCTTCGAAGTTATTTGAAAAATACGTAGTTACATGAATAAATATTTCGTTTATTTTTTATCATAATATATTATAAAAATTTACGAACTCTTTTATTTTCGCGGAGGAAAGTACTTAGCCTACATTCAATCACGACTTATGTTTTGGATTGAATAAGAGAAGTAAGTTAGTAAGTAATACCTGCATAGCGTACCAGTTTAATTGCCAGCATTCAGTAATCAAGTGATAAGAATATCAACCAAGGAAACTCGATAGTGCAGTTTGAAATCAAAATAAATCATACATAACTTACCTAATATTTCCTTATTTTTTTAGGATGAACAATAAATAATAAAATAGCAATAACATTATTAAATTTGAAAGGAAAATATTGAAAGAAAGTTTAAAGTTTCATTTCGTGTAAGTGATCTGTTTTTTCGCTAGTTTCGTGTAAGTGATCTGTTTTTTCGCTAGGTGTTTTGTTTTTTAATTCGTTTCGACGTCGTTCCCACTCTGCAATTCGACGGCTGTTCCTCTTCCTCATCTTCGTCTAGTCACATGTTCACTAGAATGCGGTAGTCCATCGCGTTCAGCAACCTCCAGGTAAAATTTGAGTCCTTTTATATCCTTTACATCAATCTTATCATCAAAATATGATGTCAATTATTTAAAAAATAAAAAAATAAATATATTCATAATATTATTTCAGGTTAACTGACACATATTATCCCCTTTGACGGAAAACAATGGCAAAATCAAGACTAAGGCTGACACTCATAGACAAAAATAGGTGTCTAGGATTCACAAGTTTAAGGCATGTCCTATTTCAAACAATTCGAAAATTTTGAGACTTAACGACTAAATTACAAAATGTCTATTAATTCACCCAAAATTTTGTGATAGGCCCTATGTACCCCATCAGGGCCAAAATATGAATTAAGATTACAATAAAGATGTGAACTTGTGAAGGCCGTCCCTTAAATCGAAAATTCCACCAATTACAGCGCACTATATCTCGGGTGGTCTTCCCTCTCGATTTTTTTATAACTTGGTCCCACGTCTAAAAATTGACATAAAATTGACTTTCAATATAAAGACTTGTTAATAAGAACAGAGCATAAAATCCAAGTTAAATCAAAGTACATTAAAAGTACTTCATAATAGAAGACTAGTTGCAAATAAGAACTAAATATAATATCCAAGTTGAATCAAAGCACACTTAAAGTACGAGTACCTAATATGTAATCGAAAATATTATATCATGATCAGGTTTCTAAGCAAGTACTTGCGAGTATCTTATATAATGTCTTGCTCTGCCTGAAATTTAGATTGAAATCTAGATTTTTTTCAATGAAACAGTTGGATAACTTTCCCCTTTCTATGATCAAGGCACTAGTCTCCCTCAACCTTTACCTACATGTTATGTAGGCATGTGCTAGGGTAAAAGTAGCTACATGTTATGTGGGCATGTGCTAGGGTAAAAGTAGCTACATGTTATATAGGCATGTGCTAGGGTAAAAGTAGCTACATGTTATGTGGGCATGTGCTAGGGTAAAAGTAGCTACATGTTATGTAGGCATGTGCTAGGGTAAAATTAGCTACATGTTATGTAGGCATGTGCTAGGTTAAAAGTAGCTACATGTTATGTAGGCATGTGCTCGGGTAAAAGTAGCTACATGTTATGTAGGCATGTGCTAGGGTAAAAGTTACATGATATTTATGTAGGCATGTGCTGGGGTAAAAATAGTTGCTACATGTTATGTAGGCATGTGCTCGGGTAAAATTAGCTACATGTTATGTAGGCATGTGCTAGGGTAAAAGTAGCTATATGTTATGTAGGAATGTGCTAGGTTAAAATTAGCTACATGTTATGTAGGCATGTGCTAGGTTAAAAGTAGCTACATGTTATGTAGGAATGTGCTAGGTTAAAATTAGCTACATGTTATGTAGGCATGTGCTAGGTTAAAAGTAGCTACATGTTCTGTAGGCATGTGCTAGGGTAAAATTAGCCACATGTTATGTAGGCTTGTGCTAGGGTAAAAGTAGCTACATATTCACCGGAAATTCTATAGATTTCCCAAAGGAGATTGGTAAATGACCTGAAAATTATATGATACATTATTTTTAAACCCTTCTATACACCCGAGGCATTCTCCCAGAGTTTTATAATTTGGTAGGTACATGCTTTGGAATTTCGATCGGAACTTAGAATTTTGATTCTTCATAATTTCAGCACTTTGATGCTTTTGTACATTGAAGCTGAATTCAAACAAAGATTCAATCAGGGTCGATGGTTTTTGAAACGGTTTTGTTATAACTCATCAAAAAATCGAAAACTGTTACTGTTTGGGCTGTGGTAATTTTGGTATTGGTGTCAGACAACCCCTATCAGGAAGATAGCCAGGCATCGATTTGAGTTTTTGTATAATAGAGATTGAAAGTGATACAGAAATACCTGATCGTGGATTTGAACCACCATTGTCCGCGTCCGTCGGATTTCAATACGCTCAGTCAATGATTCATTGATCTGATCCGGATCCTTCTCAGTGAAGTATCCGTATCCCATACAATACCACTCAGTCATTGATTCATTGATCTGATCCGGATCCTTCTCAGTGAAGTACACGTATCCCATACAATACCACTCAGACATTGATTCATTGATCTGATCCGGATCCTTCTCAGTGAAGTATCCCATACAATACCACTCAGACATTGATTCATTGATCTGATCCGGATCCTTCTCAGTGAAGTATCCCATACAATACCACTCAGTCATTGATTCATTGATCTGATCCGGATCTCGTGTTTCTTCTCAGTGAAGTATCCCATACAATACCACTCAGTCATTGATTCATTGATCTGATCCGGATCCTTCTCAGTGAAGTATCCCATACAACACCACTCAGTCATTGATTCATTGATCTAATCCGGATCCTTCTCAGTGAAGTATCCCATACAACACCACTCAGTCATTGATTCATTGATCTGATCCGGATCCTTCTCAGTGAAGTATCCCATACAACACCACTCAGTCATTGATTCATTGATCTAATCCGGATCCTTCTCAGTGAAGTATCCCATACAACACCACTCAGTCATTGATTCATTGATCTGATCCGGATCCTTCTCAGTGAAGTATCCCATACAACACCACTCAGTCATTGATTCATTGATTCATTGATCTGATCCGGATCCTTCTCAGTGAAGTATCCCATACAACACCACTCAGTCATTGATTCATTGATCTAATCCGGATCCTTCTCAGTGAAGTATCCCATACAACACCACTCAGTCATTGATTCATTGATCTGATCCGGATCTCGTGTTTCTTCTCAGTAATGTGTCCCATACAATACCACTCAGTCATTGATTCATTGATCTGATCCGGATCCTTCTCAGTGAAGTATCCCATACAATACCACTCAGACATTGATTCACTGATCTGATCCGGATCTCGTGTCTCTTCTCAGTAATGTGTCCCATACAATACCACTCAGACATTGGTTCATTGATCTGATCCGGATCGTTCTCAGTGAAATATCCGTATCCCATACAACACCACTCAGTCATTGATTCATTGATCTGATCCGGATCTCGTGTTTCTTCTTAGTAATGTGTCCCATACAATACCACTCAGACAATGGTTCATTGATCTGATCCGGATCCTTCTCAGTAATGTGTACCAAGTCCCATTTCTTACCAGAAATTTCGAATCTCACTGCATTTAAGTGTACACAATTATGATTTGTGTGAGTTTTTCATTGATCTGATCCGGATCCTTCTCAGTAATGTGTTCCAAGTCCCATTTCTTACCAGAAATTTCGAATCTCACTGCATTTAAGTGTACCCAATTATGATTTGTGTGAGTTTTTCATTGATCTGATCCGGATCCTTCTCAGTAATGTGTCCCAAGTCCCATTTCTTACCAGAAATTTTGAATCTCACTGCATTTAAGTGTACCCAATTATGATTTGTGTCAGTTTTTTTTCTGCTTGAGTGGTTTTTGTGTTGGCAAATTTGTCTGACGTTATTCTCTTTTTGGACAAACTGGCTGATATCTGGCTAAAGTATTTGTAGGTTTATTCGAAATTTGATCTCCAGAGCAAAAAAAAAAAAAAAAAAAAAAAAAAAAAAAAAAAAAACAAGAAAAGTTTACCGATGCCAAATGAGAACTTTTCAATGGAGATGCCTGAGGCACCTTTTTGTTTTTTATTTCCTCAAAGACATAGAAAGCACTGTTTTTGGTTCGTTTTTTTAGTCAATAATCCCCCCATTTGACTTTTGTGTCACTTCTCTGGTTTTCTCCTTGGTTAACGCCCCCCCAGCCAGACCCTTGGAAAGTAATCCTGGAACTTGGACTTCTTTTCAAAGATAATTTTTTCTTTGATCGTAGATACCGCAGTATCATCTTCAATCTTCAACTGTCAATCTTAATTGCGTTGTAGAGGGTAGTGAGTTGGAATGAGAAGGCACTGTTTAGATTGATTTAGAAATATATTTGTATACAGTTTTAGTTTCAGATTAAGATTAGATGACAACATTTTGGTTTGGGTACTCATTACAATGTAGATAAATGTGAAAGTGAGAAGTTCATTTAACAAACATGAAAAGATAATAGTACTGCACTTAGTATGACACGGCGATCACGGCGCACGCTACACACTCCCCTGCCAGTGATGTAATCACGATTCATCGGTGTGGGGATTAGTTCTGGAATCTCTTGGGGAAGTGGACTCTGCGGCCGGATCGTGTCGTTATACTGGTTGGTTGAAGCGGGGGGCTGCGGCTGGTGCAATCTGCCTGGTGCTGTGGTGGGTCGGCAGTGTCGGTCATGGTGTAGGCTGGCTTCAGTCGATCAATGGTGACTGTGGTGTATTTTCCATTGATGTCAATCACGAACGTTCGGGAACTTCTCCTGACGACTGGGTAAGGTCCGTCGTATGGCATCTGGAGGCAGCGTTTGGAAAACTCTCGGCGGATGAAAACTTGGTCTGCGGTGTAGAGGTCCTTGAATATGAAGTGGGACTTGTCACCGTGCTGTGTTCCGCTGACTGGTTGGAGCTGGCGCATGTGGCTGCGAAGATCTTTGACGAACTCTGTTGTGGGGTCTGGATCATCTGTCTTGGATGTGAGGAACTCGCCGGGAAGTCTGAGTGGTTCACCGTAGACGAGTTCTGCGCTGGATGCCTTGAGATCGTCTCGCCATGCTGCTCGGATTCCAAGTAGGACAGTAGGGAGGATGTCTGTCCAGCGGTCGTTGTGGTGGCATTTGATTGCGGCCTTAAGCTGTCTGTGGAGTCGCTCGACCATTCCATTGGCTGCAGGATGATATGCCGTGGTGCGGAGGTGCTGTGAGCCGGTGAGTGTGCTGAGCTCTTTGAACAGGTTGGACTCGAACTGTCTGCCTTGGTCGGTGGTGATGCGGAGTGGAGTGCCGAACCGTGCGATCCAGTGAGTGTAGAATGCCTTGGCGACGGTGGAGGCTTCTTGGTCTGGGAGCGGGATCACTTCTGGCCATCGTGTGAAGCGATCAACCATAGTGAGACAGTACCGGAATCCGTCTGAGTGTGGCATGATGATGAGGTCCATGTGCACATGTTCGAATCTCTGCGTTGGTGGAGAGAAGGAACCGTGTGGGGCCTTGACGTGGCGAGTGACCTTGGATCGTTGGCAATCAGTGCAGGCTTGGGTCCAGCTGCGGCAGTCCTTGGAAATGAAGGGCCAAACGAATCTCTGCTGTGCGAGTTTGACTGTAGTGTTGGTGCCGGGGTGCGATAGCTGGTGTACCATGTTGAACACAGTGCGTCGGAAAGGTCGGGTGATGTAGGGCCTTGCAGTCGGTGTGGACACATCACAGTAGAGCTTGACACCGGAACCGGGGATCTCTAGTAGTTTGAGTTGAAGTGTGGAGTCGGTTCTTTTGAGTGCTGCTTGTAGTTCGACATCAGTTTTCTGTGAGGCTGCTAGGGACTTGTAGTCGAGAGTCGCATGGATGAGCTCTATCCTTGACAGGGCATCAGCTACGACGTTTTGATCGCCTGGAACGTACTGGATGTCGGTGGTGTACTGTGAGATAAGGTCTAGGTGGCGGAACTGGCGAGGCGAGCATTTGTCTGGCTTTTGGCAGAAAGCGAAGGTGAGCGGCTTGTGGTCTGTGAAGATGGTGAATTGGCGTCCTTCTACCATGTGTCGGAAGTTTTTGACAGCAAGATAGATGGCGAGGAGCTCACGGTCATAGGCACCGTACTTCTGCTCGGCACTGGAAAGTTTCTTGGAGAAGAAACCGAGTGGCTGCCATTCACTGTTGACCAGTTGTTGAAGTGTTGCGCCTACTGCGGTGTCAGAGGCGTCCGTGACAAGCGAGAGTGGGGCATTATCGAGAGGGTGAGCGAGGAGGGTGGCTGCTGCGAGTCGCTCTTTGCACTGATCGAATGATTTGATTGCTTCGGGCGTCCATTGAATCTCTGCCTTGCCTTTGATGTTGTCAGTCAGGAGATCGTTGACTGGTGCGAAGGTGTGGGATGCTCTGGGTATGAAGCGGCGGTAGAAGTTGAGCATCCCCATGAATTGTCGTACACCTTTGGCTGTAGTTGGTCGCGGGAACTGCAGGATATCCTTGACTCTGTCGGGAAGCGGGCTTGTCCCATCCTTGGAAATGAAGTATCCTAGGAATCGGACTTGTTCCTGGCCAAACACACATTTGCTGGGATTCAGGACAAGAGAGTGGTCTTGGAATCGCTTGAAGATGATTGAGAGGTGTGCCAGGTGTTCTTTCTCTGAGTTGGAAGCTACGAGGACATCGTCGATGTAGGGGAAACAGAAGTCTAAGCCTCGAAGAACTTCATCCATGAAGCGTTGGAATGTCTGGGCTGCGTTGCATAGGCCAAATGACATGTAGGGGAACTCAAACAGGCCAAATGGGGTGGTGATTGCAGTCTTGCAGATGTCTTCCTCGGCTACTGGGATCTGATTGTAGGCTCGGACGAGGTCTAGTGTGGTGAAGATTGTTTTGCCTTGGAGAATGTGGGCGAAGTCTTGTATATGTCTCACCGGATACTGATCTGGAATGGTGCGGGCATTGAGTCCTCGATAGTCTCCGCAGGGTCGCCAGGTGTCGGCTTGCGGCTTCTCGACCATGTGGAGGGGTGCAGACCATGGACTGTTGGAAGGTCGAGCAATGCCTAGTTGTAACATTGCGTCGAACTCCTTCTTGGCGGCCTTGAGCTTGGCTGGTGCGAGACGCCTTGGTTTGCTGGCAACTGGAGGACCGGGAGTTGTCTCAATGAAGTGCTTAGTGTTGTGACGGATGATGCCTGGAGTACCATCGGGGCGTGTGATGTCCTTGAACTGCTGGAGGAGCTGGTGGTACCGAGAGGCTTTGGAGACTGTCTTGACTGACGGGATATTGGATTCAGCAACATGTCCTTGGGCAGTGAGGTGAGTGGTCCTCAAGTAGTCTGTGGTTCCGTAGGTCCACTAGCAAATTAAAATGGTGGAGGAAATCTGCGCCGATGATTGGCTTCGAAACATCTGCTACTACGAACCGCCAGGTGAAGTCGCGCCGGAGTCCAAAGTTCAGTGACAAGGTGATGGTGCCGTAGGTGTTGATGTCCGTGGAATTGGCTGCGGACAGGATGTAGTCGGTCTTCTCACGTCTACCAGGTGCTGCAGAACGTGGGAAAACGCATAAGTCGGCGCCAGTGTCAATGAGGAACTGCAACTTGGTTGAATGCTCTGTGACGAAGAGACGGCGGGGCGTAGGACTCGACTGAGAAGCCGTCATGATCAGCGGTCCGTGTCGTTTCCCTGAAACTTGCATGGCTGCTCACATTTCTTTGCTTGGGGTCCAAAGCGCCAGTGGTACCAGCAAGTGTCTGTGCGTGGCCTGGAACTGCTGCGGCCTCGGGACTGGGAACGGCTCTGGTATCTGTCACGGGCTGGGGATTGACTTCTGCTCTGATGGTTAAATCGTAGTGATGCAACTTCTTGACGGAGACTGGCAATTTCTTGACTGAAGATGGCGGCAAGTTGGTTGAATTTGAGGGTAAGTATGTCATCAGCCCTTGGTATTGAAGTTTCTGAGACTTGGGGCACGAATGGGCGAGTAGCTTCTGCGATGTTGTCTGCGTGAGTTGCGAGCTCTGTGAGGTTCTTCTCCTCAGGCATGGTTGAAGCTTGGTAAGGGCCAGGAACTGCTTGGCTAGGGCTGGGAGCTGCTGGAGGTTGGCTGGTTGCTGGGGTTGTTGTTCAGGTCGGGGTCACCACTTTGTAGAGGGTAGTGAGTTGGAATGAGAAGGCACTGTTTAGATTGATTTAGAAATATATTTGTATACAGTTTTAGTTTCAGATTAAGATTAGATGACAACATTTTGGTTTGGGTACT
>CM044957.1:270489-363305 GCA_024516035.1 Bactericera cockerelli
ACAACCAACCTCTGGAGTTGCTTAACCATGCGAGCGGGAACGCAGTGTAATAAAAAATAATGCTATGATAATAATGGTATATATTTAAATTTTAATCCTGATTTGCTTTTTTTCCTTTTTTGGGATTTCAACCATTAAAAACCTACAAAATTGATGGCTTTCGTCCGATCCTTAAAGGGCTACAAGGTGGGGAGTTGTACTTCTTAAGAAAAATAAATTTAGCTGCTTATGCCGATTTTTTGGGTTTTTTAAATTGTCCCCCTTTTTTTTTCAGCAAATTTTTTTTTGAACCAGAAACGTTAAAAAACATAAGTACTTTTTTTTATAAAAAAAGAAAACCAGGTATACATAATTTAAAAAAAAAAGTATACTGTTGAATTTCAACACAATAAGAGTTACACAGTTACACGGGTTAACCCAATGACCTTCGGGAAGCCACAAACCTAAAAAAATTTTCAAGACCGAAAGACTTTCAACTTTCTTGACTTTCTTCTTTTGATAACTCAAAATAAAACAGGGAGATTTCGAACCTTTAGAGATAAAAAAAGGTTTTTTTCATCCATTAACTCACAAATAGCCAGCCGCTTAACCTCACCCACCTCGATTGGGCCACGAATTTTTTTTGGGGTGAAAAAAATTACCCCGTGGCTCATGGTTAAAGCTTTGGGTTGTGACCTGCGGGTTGCGGGTTCGAATCCCGGGGAAAATATTCGCCGAGTTTTTCATTTCCCGGAATGAAAGGGGTTTTGTAAAGTGCCCTAAGTATGCGAAAAGCTTCCGGGGCACATTTACCTTTTTTTTTTTTTTAAATTCTTTCCCCCCCACTCCTACATTGATGCTGAAAGAAAAGAAATGGGAAATCACTTTCGGGATATCACAATACTCAATCGCTTTACAAATCACACTAAACCCGGGGACTTGAACCACCAAACCTCCGGTTAAATCCGCCCTTATCGACCATACGGAGGTGGGTAAAAAAACCCAAATTATTTCGAGAAGAAGAAAAAAGAATAATGATTTTTTTTTTGTATTTCTTTCCCAATTTTTCCGGTATTATAAAAACCTACTTTAAAAAATTTTTTAAAATACAACACATTCCAGGTAGTATTATCATTAGGGAATTATATTCAATACTATTTCCACGTTTAATTTTTGAACTTTCAAAAACCGTGCTCATTAGTATACGAAAAACCGGAATTCCTGAATGATGCTTTTATATTTTTTTTTTTTTTTTTTTTTTTTCCCCGTTTTTTTTTTTTTTTTCCTCTCTTCTTCGCCGTTTCAAACTTCACTCCCTTTTCTTTTGGGGGAGAATTTTTTCCCTCATTACACTTTTCCCAAGGGGGGTTCCTGTTTCTTTTCTTCAGCAAATAGCGACGGTAGAAAAAGGCAGGGACCGCCCCCCCCGTGCCCTTTAATGAATTACGGGGAAATTTAAATGAGTGCAGGAAAGAAAAGGCCCCCCAAGTCTTATGAAATTTCACACAACATTTCGCGCCTTTGCTGCAGGAAATGGTGAAAAAAAGGTCGGCGGGGGTGTTTTTTTTTCTTTTTAAAAATGCTGAAAATTGCTGAAGTCTTTTTTCGACATTTTGGTTTTTTTTGACGCCTAAATATTTTTTTAAATTATAAAAGGTTTTTAACCTTCGTAATCACCCATTAAAAAAACCCCCCTTTTTAAAAAACGTAATGAAATAGCCCCAAAATTTTACTGTTGAACCGGATAAAAAAACCTTAATAAGAAAAATTTTTCAGGCCAATAGCCCCTTTTAAGGGAAAAAAAAAAACCTTTTTTTTGTAAAGAAACTTTTGGAAGTAAAAGGAAAAAATTGGTCCTTAGTTTTCTTGTATTGGGGACCCAAGGTTAACCCTAGCCCCTTAAATCCATTTTCCAGGGATCGGATTCCCTTTTACAAAAACCCCGTGATAAATTTTCTTCATTTTTGATATAAAAAATTCAAACCGCTTTTAAAAAAGAGCCAAAGCCGGTGTTTTTTTTTTTTTCCCAAAAGACATTCTGGCATATCAAGGGAACTCATAATGAAAAAAGCTGCAAAAAAAATTAGGAACTTTTTAAACGAAGGAAAAAAAAGAAGGGTTTTTGGGAGTTTTCCTAATGAAGATTGAAAGAAAATCGATGTCACTTCTCCGTATGACTTTTGAGATTAAAAAGAAAGAACCAAATTTTTTAGACGACGTTAAATTTGTTGCAGAAAAGGGAAAATATTTTAAGAAAAGGGGATAAATAAAAACCTTTTAAAGGGTGAAGAAGGGGAGTAATTACTTGGGGGGGGGGGGGGGGGGGGGGGGGGGGGGGGGGGGGGGGGGTGGAAATTATGACGATTGCCTCAGAATTAAAAGACAGAGGTTTTTTACACTTTTTTTCCCCCAACTCGACCATGGTGTTTCCAGCCAGATAGAAAATCTACCCCCACAAAACTTGGCAGTCTTAAAAAAAAATATTAGATATATTTTACCAAAAAACATCAGAGGGGCGATGCAGCTGCTGAAAATGGCTTGAAGATCAAAACATGAAAATACAAAAGAAATTGAAGAGATAGAAAAAACATTTTTTCCATGGGGCTTGAGCGTCGAATTTAAAGAAAGGTTAACCATTGGGAAAGAAATGGGTTTGGTTTTTGGGGGGACCCCTCGTTTACCCCCAAACCGTAGGGCGACATTTTCCGGGCCCAAACCCCGGGTGTTGAGGAATGTAACTGCTGTAAAATTCCCAGGGACTGGAAGTAAAAACCCCCGTCAAGAAAAATTTTTAAAAGACGTTGAAACCAATAGAATAAAAGGCACAAAAAAACAATAGGGGGCACTAAAAACCCTACAAAATTCGAAATAATAACGCAATGTTTTGTCCAAAAAAAAGATCCCCAAATTAAAGCTCTAAAGTGAAAGGGACAACTGTGAGTCGAAAAGGATTTTAGATTCCTAATATGACTAGAAAACCCCCTGCCAAGCGGGGCCCCTTCCCCCGGGGAGGGGTAAACAATTACTGCCACTTTAAAATAAGGGGGGAAAATAAAGAAATTTTAAAACATCCATGGAGGAATGGGGAAAAAGGGAAAATAAACGAAATTCCCGACATATTAGAAAGAACAAAGAAAAAAACCAAGTTTGGTGAAAATTTTCCCTGTACACACAAAGAGATTGGAGACATAAAAGTGGCAGCATGTAATTTTCTTAAACAAAAAAGTTGGCACCCTTAATGTAGTTTTTTTTAACTTGGCTGTCAAAATATTTTTTAAAATGTGGCGCCCTTTAAAAATTTTTAAGGATTCATAAATTTTTGTGAGGGGGGCAAAGGCGGATGGTACAAAAAATTTTTGGGCGAAAGGGGTTTTTTTTTGTGGGGGCCGGGAGGCCGCTTTCCAAAAGCTTTGTAAAAATTTAAATAAGGATATTGTAAGTATAAGGGGGGCTTTTTTTTAGACTGTCGGGCGCAAGACAGGTATTTCCCAAAGGCCAAAAGAGGGTTTTTTTTTTGTAAAATTTTAGAGCATGTAAAGGGAAAAAAAGGGGAGAATTTTTTACTAACCCCTTATTTGGGAAACACCCTTTTTCATCTAAAAAATTTTCGAGTATAATAAAGACGCGCGAAAATTCGAAGCCAAAAAAAAAAGGATATAACGAGAAGATATCTTTGTCATGTCCCGGCGGGGGTTTTGGGAACCCGCGACCTCGGGAAATATCTAGATTTAAAGAGCCCCCGACTTTACTACTGAGCAAACCGGGAAAAATTTGGCCCCTTGTACACTTTTCTGACCCCCTAAGAGGACCTTTCCCGGGTTTAAACCCTTTAGGGCGGATTTGGGCGGGATGCCAAGGGCCCCCGCCCCTTTTGGGGGGCCCCCCGCGCTTGAGAAAGCTTAACCCTAGATTTTATTTTTTTTTTTTAAAAAAGCTTATACACTAGGTATTTTTGGTTTTTTTAAAAGCTTACACTAGGTACTTTTGGAAAAAGGAGAAAGAAGAAGAAGTAAAAGTAAATCACACCCCCACAGCAAAGAAACATTAATTGAAAGAAAAGTGCGGGGCCCCCCCAATTTATTACTATTCCTTAAATTTAAAACCAATGATCAACCCCCAAGACATTACGGATTACCTCCAAATATGAAAGTTTTGGGTAGATGCCAAGTTCCCCGCAAATTTTGGGGGGCCCCCGCTTTTGGTAAGCTTACATAAATTAATAAGTGTTTTGAATGATTTTTAAAATTTCCGGTTTTTTCGGGGTTTTAAAAAAAATTTTAAAAATAAAATCACAAACCATTAGCAAAATATTAAAAAAAAAAACCACGGGGGGCCCCCCCTTTAAAATCGAACACTAATTATATGAAAATAGGGAATAACTTTTGGGGTTCGGCTCTTTATATAATATAATAAATTTTGTATTTAAAAGAAAATTGACAAAAAGGAAATTTAAATTTTCGCCTTAGTTAACTCTGCAATCAAACCCAGTGCCATCTGAGTCTCAAATGATCGGGGTTTTTCGACAAACTTAACCAAAGATCTCAATATAGTTGCCCCGCGGGGCCCTTTTTAAATTTTTTTTTTCAAGATATCTTTTTTTATTTTTTTCCCCAGTACTTTAAACCCCATAACCTTTGGGAAAAATTTCGCCTGCGGCGGCCCCTCAAATTTACTTATCTTGATTTTTTAGATTGTTTTTTTAAGACAACAAGAAAAAAAATCTTTGGGCATTTTTCCCAAAATGTCTTTTTATTGGGTTTTTGGGAAATTAAATTTGGAAAGTTTCCTTTTTTAAAAAAAGAGCATTCAAAAAACTTTCGAAAAAACTTCATAATAAAAGATAATCTCTTTTTACGTCTACCCATCTTAAACCCAATTTACATCTTTCTACACATATTCTTTTCATAATACTTTAATATTTTTGATATTTCCCACTATTATTCGGAAAAAATGGTTTTCCTTCGTTTTATAAAAAGTCCCTTTTGGATAAATATTAAAGGGTTTGGGGCTCAGGGCACTTGGCTTTTTGGGTTTTAAGGTTCTAAAAAAAGTATTTTTTTCAAAACCCGGGACAAATTTTTTGGGGGCCCCCCCCCCCTTGAAATTGCCAAGGGCCCCCGCGCAGCCTTTTTAAACCCCGGGACTGGAGGACACCTGTTTAAGGGAGGAAGATCATCAAGTAACAAGTTTCGCGTGATTGTGCTAGTTCCTTTGCGTACCCCGCAGATGACTTTTGAAAAATGGGGGATGGACCATCGCCAAAGCGTAATCATCACTTCTTCAGCTTAAAATGTACCAATTTCTTTTTCTTATAAGGTTTTTTAAAAAGTAAAATTTTCTTGTGTACAAAATTTGGGTAGAAATTTTAGGGGAAAAAAGAAAGGGTACCTAAAAAGGATGATTGAAAACATGCTATGTCAAAAATGCTTTCCAGAGAGCAATAATACTACTTTACTAGCTGTAATGTGTAGATGCTAAGGTTTTCCTCCACCTAAAAAATTTTTTTTCTCAATTCTAGGGGTATTTCTCTTTCATTTTAAAAACGAGATATGAAAAGATACTTTGCATGTTATTCTACTACCCTTTCGATTTTAAAAATTTATTTTTTGTTTTTTAATTTCGTTCTGTTCACTTCTAATCTGTCACATGAAGTTTTTTTTTTTTTTTTTTTTTTTTTTTTTTTTTTTTTTTTTTTTTTTTTTTTTTTTGGCGAAGGGCATTGAACTGTGGTCCGGATACTTCTGGGGGATTTTTAACTAAGTTATTTATGTTTTTTTTTTTGTTAAAAAAATGAGCAAAATGGTTACCAAAAAAACCTTTAGACTTCAACTCTGGATTAAAAAACGGAAAAACTAGTTTTTACAATGGAAATGCAAAAAGTAAACTTACACCACTTTTTTAAAAATTTTTTTTTTTTTTTGATTTTGCAATTTTTTATTTGAAATCGGAAAGGCAAAACTTTTTTCTAAAACCCGAAAAAAGGACACGGTATGAAGAAAGAGAGTTATTAAAAAATATTTACAGATAAATTTAATTAAAGTTCTTTTATAAAATTTTTTAAAACTAAACTTTTTACCCTTTTCCCAGTCCCGACGTAACATAGATATTAGTCTTCATTTCCCAGGGCTTTGGCGAAACGACATTTTTTAATGGAGAATAGCTAAACTGACAGGGAGAGGGAGAGAATGGGGATATACATAACACTATCCCGGCCCCTTTGTCCCCTTTAGGGTTTTTGCCGGGGGCTGGGTCCTATTTGAATCATTAAATGGACCAGGAAAAACCCCATATCTTAAAATGGTAATAGATTTTTAATTTTAATAATTTTCTAAGGAGTTTGCGGTGGTTTAGGGGGAGGGGTCAACTCTCATGAATATCTGTTACCGTTTGGACTGTGGTATTGAAAAAAACAACTCCTAATAGGACGTTAACCACTTGACTACCAGTGCACGGTAATTACACCCTAAATCTAATCCTGTTGCATAATTTGGACCAAGGTTTTTTTACTTCCCTTATCCTATAATAAGGAAAGTATTGTATTTTTTAACACAAAATATTAGATTTTATTTAGCTTACTGTCTCATAAAATAAGAAACAATAAAACTCATCAGATATAGATAGCGAACCTGCGATCAAAATTGCAAAACTGATCCCCCTTGAATCGACTTTTGAACGTTGTCCGAATGAGACATTCAGGGTTTTTGCCTGTAAAATTTCCCCAAGATGTACACTACAGAGATAAATGAAGAGTTGGCTGGAAGAACCATCTATGTTACTTTTTCGAGATTGTTTTTTGCAGAACCTACGTGTTGTCTTTCATAGCCTAGTGAAGTCAGAATTCGTCAAAAAATTGGTCTAAGTCGTTCAAAATTGGTAAAAAAAGGTAGGTAACTTGCGTGCTGTGGACACCAATTTTCACTTTAAACCTCTTTCCTGAAAAGTACCATAAGTAACTTGCCATGCGGAAGGTCCCGGGTTCGATCCCCCGTGCCGACAAAAATTTGTATTCTTAATTTGTTTACAATTATTGTTTGTAAGGGATACCTTCCGGTACGCTCGTGTTGACCCAGCACCTAAATGGGAAGTATTGTGTCACTTCTCACCCATCAGAGGGGAGGCATACTACGGGATGGGCAGGCTACAACACAGATCACAAGCGTCTACAGTAGCTCCTGTTTCACGGTTACGAAAAAAAAAAAAAAAAAAAAAAAAAAATAACAGGTGGTTCTTCCATAGAACCCTTCAAATGTACATATAGAATTATACAAACCATAAATGGATGTATGCATTTCTGCGGCCTGAGATATACGAGTATGTACATGTAGATTGTGGATAACTAGATACATAGGTACCTAATTCCGTATTCAGTGTGCAGCAGAAGACGATTTTATTACATTACTACCTTAGATAAGCCCTAGGTGCAAGAGAGAGAGAGAGAGAGGGAGAGAGAGAGAGAGAGAGAGAGAGAGAGAGAGAGAAAGAGAGTGAGAAAGAGAGAGAGAGAAAGAGAAGCGAGAGTTAAAAAGAGACAAAGAAAGGCAGAGAGAGGGACAGTTATATTAACTGTGAGAGGAGAGAAAGAGATGCAAACATAGGGAGCGAATAGAGTAGAGGGAAATAAAGAGAAATAAATTGGAAAGGAAAACAGTCGAGAGAGAGGGACACAGAAAGGAAGCAACAAAGAGAGAGAGAGAGAGACAAAGAAATAATGGAAGAAAAAGAGAGAGGGAGAGAGAGAGAGAGAAAAGAAAAGCGAGAGTTAAAAAGAGACAAAGAAAGAAAGTAAGAAAGAGAGAGAGAGGAAGAGAAAGAGATATAAATAGAGAGATAGAGAGAGGGCGAGAGAGAGAGAGAGAGAGAGAGAGAAAAGAGAGAAAGAGAGAGAGAGAGAGAAATAGAGAGAAAGAGAGGGAGAGAGAGAGAGGGCGCGAGAGAGAGAGAGAAAGAGAGAGAGAGGGAGAGAAAGAGAGGGAGACATAGGAATGGAAAACAGACGAGAAAGAGATATAAAGAAGTAAAATAAAATGAGAAAAAGGTTTGTGTGCGTGTGAGAAGTAGAGAAAGGGAAAATGGATGTATAGAGGGAGAAAGAGAGACAATAAAAAAGAGAACGAAGCATTTTTACTTGGAAATTCTCTCTTTCTCTTATCCTTTTCTTCTCAGATGTTTACCGCGTTCTTATCTCGCGCTGATAAGAAGAACAGGAGAGTAGGAAAACTTCAAAGAATTTTATATTTATGTGTAAGGAAAATATAATGCCATTATCTCTTGGGAGTGTTATGGAGTGCGACGCTAGTCTTGTGTGTCTACGGGGTGAACGATATAATAATAATAATAATGAAAAAAAAACGCTTGCATACGAGTCTGCAACCATTGGGACATTTTCATCTTTACTATTCAAGGTCCAAAACCCAACTGACCAAATTTCGTATTGTGCGCATGACACATACCTCCTCTCTTCTCTCCCTCTACAATTCAATACTTCGCCATTGTGCGCATGACACACACTTTCCCTCTTCTCTCCCTTTACAATTCAATATTTCGTTACATAATATCGTTACATAATATCGTTACATAATTTCGTTACATAATTTCGTCACATAATTTTGGTTATAAACCAGAGCAAAGACATGAAAATGTCAAAAAATAAAAATGGACCAGTAATAATAATTCCGTGTCCGTGAGGTAGGTATTGATACCTAAATCACGGTGGTGAGAGGATTATATGGACGCACAGATCCAATTTCTATGCTCCTGATGTCATGTCCATCGATTCTATTTGGTTTTAACGTCCTGACTTGGGGTAGACAGGACGGGGGATTTACCCTCCATTGGCTTGGAATCGTACGAGCTACACACATTAACCTCACCCAGCCTGGGTAGGGCCGGAATTGCCAGCCTCATATGTTCGGAGGGAACAGAATTTTCGGTGCGAAAAGTCTGCTCCAACCGGGAATCGAACTCAGGATCTTTGGACTACGGGCAGTAGTCACAACCGTTACGCCACGGAGGCTGGACCAGTGAAAACGGAAAAACAGATGGAGAATACTTAAAAATGATGAGATAGACACAATTTTAGAACAAGAAGATATAGTAAGGTACATCAAGGCACAACGACTACAATGGAGAGGACATGTGTGGAGAGAATGGATAGTGATAAGATGCCAAAGACAGTTTTCAACGCACAGCTTCAAAACACAAGAAGAGTAGGAAGACAAAGACTACGATGGATAGATAACATCAATGAAGACCTGCAACACATGCAAATAAACAACCCGCAACTTAAAATGAAAGACAGGACAGCATGGAGGCAGGTCTCTTCCACCCAACCCTTAAAAGGAAATGGCACGTTGACACACCAGTTATGGTTTTAAGTCATCGCACTTGACCCAATCATCGGGGTATTTGAGTAGCTGAGTTGATTGTCCAACGAATGAGGGAAAACCCCAGTCTCTTTTAAAACTTAAAAATAAATCCAGGCCAAAAATAAGATAAATAATAATACAACATCATCCTACTGGCTATATTCGGGCTCACTCAGGCTGAATGAGTGTTTGAGTAGCTGAGTTGTTATTCCAGTGAATGAGGGGAAAAAAACCAGTCTCTTTTGGTTTTTGATTTTAAAACTTAAAAATGTATCCAGCCGAACCAGCCTCCGTGGTGTTATGACTACTGCCCGTAGCCCAGAGATCCTAAGTTCGACTCCCGGTTGGGGCATACTTTTCGAAGAAAATTCTGTTTCCTCCAATCAAGTGAGGCTGGCATTTCCGGACCTACCCAGGCTGGGTGAAGTTAATGTGGACCTGATGTAAACCTCCGTCCTGACTACTTCAAATCAGGACGTTAAACGAAATAGAATCAACTGGTCACGATATATCTGAATAGAAGTCGGTGTGACGATTGGTGCTTCTCTTGTGGAACTCCAACCAGTCTACAATAAAATAAATAAAATCAAGTCGAAAATAAAATTTAGTATGTGCAATAATATTGTAACAAGTGTACACAAATATTATGTGTGTACGTAGGAATAGGCCCCTTCATTTGAATTGTTAAGGCTCATCGCCTACCCTGTATATTGTTGACTTCTTATAACAGTGCAGTCACCCAGTATGTTGCTATCTTCTTCTAGCGCTGTAGTTTTTATTAGATTTCCAGAATAATACAACTTTAGAGTCTCTTTTGTATTTGAAATTTTCTTTTATAGCTGAAGGAACGTGTAAGACAATGTACATGCTGTACTCGTTTCTTCGGGATATCAATGTTTCTCTTCCTAATGGAAGTTCTAGAAAACAAAATGGCGTCCTCGAGGCGGATACATACATAGAGATATACTGTTTCATTACCAACGAAGCCGTCCACATGTGAATTAAACATGTGAGATGGAACATTGCTAAAAAAATTGGGGGTACTCGACTCTTACGAATATTTCATTAATATTAGTATTAAGACTAGGGTCACATTGTAAAATTGGGTATCTCCCGCTAGTTTATGTTAATTGTTTTATGTAACATAATAATACAGGTAATTTTTTGAATATGTATGAATATTTACGATGAAAATCAATCTGTATTGAGAAAAAAGAACAACGAAAATAAATAGTTATATAATACTGTTTATATTCACATTGATAAATAAAAAGGCTATATTTACAAGTATTTTTCATATATAAAATGAATTAAAACCATAGACATCGCCAAGATTTTTTATTTGTATTTAACACATGACAAGTAAAATGGTTCAAGTATGTATACATTGTATACATATAACAATGCCAGTTTACACCGTGGCAGAGTGAGTTAGCGCGCTAGGCATTGCACGCATGGTGACCTGGGTTCGATTCCCAGCGGGGTAGGAATTTTTCTGCTCTGTACTTGGATGTTCGGGGTCCACTCATACCTCGTGAGGAAAAATGAGTAGTTACTTGTATGAGTAATGACCAGTGGCGGCATTACCAGAGTAAAAAGAAATTAATGTAAAGAATTTGAAAAAGTACAGGAGGCTCTTAGTAATGCTGCGCTACCCACAAAAATTGTGAGGAGGCCTTGTGCTTCACCACAAATAAAATCATACATACATACATATAACAATGCCAGTTTACATAATTCATAATATTTTTAACTGCACTTATGCTAGTTTCTTTTGGGTGTCGTCATTCCACACTTAGGGTACCACCTATGAAGTATGGTCCTGGTGTCGTTTAGATAAAACGTTGTATTTGATCTAACCTTGATGTAGTAAAATTGTTAACACCTTATTAGATACCTGTATTGTGTAGAATTTATGAGTATTTTCTCTTTGAAGCCAAGGTTTTTTTTTTAAAAATCCAAGCACATCACCTTGAAGACACCTGTTTAATTTTGCAGATAACCACGCTAGGTAAAACAACTGTATAACATTGATGTTTCAGTTTTAATTCAGTTATGTTTTTGTGATACACAAGGTCAATTACTCCATATGAGATCAAAACTTCTGATTTTCCATTGGGCTTGGATCTCCTAGACAAGATAAAACTGTTGGACAACATAGGAACCTTGCAAGATGATCATTTTTTAGTTTTTTTTTTATAAATATTAAATAAATTGACGTAAAAAATATTTTGTGACCAGCGTATTTGATTTTTGTTAGAACAGAACAATAAAAGGAAATTTAAAAATAATAAAACAAAAATATCGTATGGCTAAAGAGACTAGAGTGCATAATTATTGTAAAAAAAAGGTAGATAAATTTAATGATCGGATAATCAGTTCTTCATTCAAGGAGATGATAATGCACTAGTCAATGGCCCTTTGCAGTACCCACTCAATACAAAAATCAACCTACAGTCCAAATTCAACCCAAATATTCCAAATGGGTCGTGTTTATAAAAAGAAGCAAAATCTCTTTTTTGCGAAATTCGAAGGAATTGCTTCAGTCGGTTTTCATAAAGTTTTGAGAGCAATTGCGTTTTCTTGAAAGCAAAAGCGTTTCGTTCTTTGCAAGTAAATGGCAGACATTTTTCGCTTAGCCAAGCATTGCGAAAAAAAAGGAATGCTTATGAGTACGAAAAAGACCGATTTTATTGCTTTTTCTTCTATTTTTTCCTTCAGATATTTTACTTTTAATCACGATCAATTGATTCTTTTTTTAAGAATACGGCCCATTAAATTTTATCAACATTTTTATAGAATAAGCAGCCCCTACCAGCCTCACTGCTACTAATTCTAGCCATGGCTTATGTAAAACAGAGCCCGAGTAGTACCAAAACTTGGTGGGTTCTTTACCTTTTCTACGGTCAAGAAAATCTGAAGAACCCAATTCTTGTAAATCGTTGATTGAAACAATCCTGTCCTTTGTCCAAGTGGCTGATTTTCCACACTAGCAAAGTAAAAAAACAGAGGAAAAGTGTCTGTCTTCTGAATTTTCAGGTGAATTGTGACTTTGGTGTTTTTCACTAAAGTTGAAGAACTTGTATGACATCAAACTTATCTTTTTCATTCGATTGTGATCTTGCAATCTGGAGGCAACTTCTCTTCTAGCAACCCATAGTCCTTGATGTTCAAATTCTTCAGGTGCAAGAGTTTCAAGTTGTGGAGTTGCGTCAGATGCGGCAGACTGGCAGCGGTCACATTGCGGCAGTCTCCTATGTACAGATACTTGAGGGTATGCTTCAAGTAGTCGAGTCGCTTGATTGCCCTGTCATCTATCGTCTTCACATTGTCCAGGGTGATCTTGCTGACATGATTGCAGCCTTCGAAGTTTGAGAACCCGAAGTACATGATGGACGCCTGAGAGTCTGCTTTGACTTCTTCGATATAGAAGGTGCCTTCGACCTTCTTATCGAGCGGCAGAAGGTTGTAGTGACTCACGAATTCGGACTGGCCTACCCAGCGGATGAATGCGCCGTTTTTCATGATCCATTCTGCGCATGCGCGATCGGGTCCGACCTCTTTGCGACGGGATTGGGACACCCAGTTGAAGACGTAATTCAGGAAGGGGCGACAGGCCACGGTATGTGTCTTGTGGGTTGAAAGTAGGGCTCTGAGCGAAGATGCTGCTGGGAACATTTGCGAATGGTGCCCTCTGTAAGGTGAAAGAATTAATTCTGTTGACAATTTTGTGGACATGGCACACTCGTTTTTGGTTATAGCTGACAGTAAAAGGAAATTTAAATTCTAAAAATATGGGATCTACATTAGTTTTATAGATGTAAATACATCTACTTCACAAATTTACATTATAGCAACAAATCTACACGTGCTACAGACCGACCCTCTTTACTGACTTTTTTTCGAACTCATTACAATATTCAATCAAAATGCATTAATTAGCATATTAGAGTTTTATTGTGCCCTTGAACATTAAGAAAGGGGTTTAAAAAACAGGAATTTCTAGATGGGATACCTATCTCCTTGTTTAAGATAAATAATTATGTGTGGTCAAGAGGTCAGAAAAAAATAACTGCTTTTTTTTCAACTGGGATATCCTAGACAAGGGGATTTCTTGTATCAGTGTACGATTACATTTTCAACACTTCAGTTACTCGTCATTTTTTTTTTTCGTTTTTTTTTTCATCTTTTAAAAAATAGACTTGCATGATTTTCTTCGATTCGTTTCAGACTCGATATTGCGTGAATATCACTGCATGTTAACTTACTTAACTAACAATACTGAATACCTAATTTTGCGAATTTTGATGATAAATAATTTAAACAATTATTAATAATAATTCAAATTCCGTGTCCGTAAAAATCACCAAGAACACATATCACGGTGGTGAAAAGATTGATATCAGGGCTACTTTGATAGTTCATTTTGAACATTTGCAATCGCGAGTTCTACATAAGAGAATTGGATTTCCAGAGGCTGCTGGTTGTATTGTTGAAGTATGGTTAATTGTCATTACAATTTCCCCCTTTATATTGGTCTTTTATATTCTCAGCCCTGCAATCCACCACATCTTTACAACAGCATCGTAAGATATTTTCGTAAGAGCGCACGATTAGCTCAGTGGTTAAGCACTCGCTTGCCATGCGGAAGGTCCCGGGTTCGATCCCCCGTGCCGACAGAAATTTGTATTCTTAATTTGGTTACAATTGTTTGTAAGGGATACCTTCCGGTGCGCTCGTGTTGACCCAGCACCTAAATGGGAAGTATTGTGTCACTTCTCGCCCATCAGAGGGGAGGCATACTACGGGATGGGCAGGCTACAACACAGACCCCAAGCGTCTACAGTAGCTCCTGTTTCATGGCTACGAAATAAAAAAGGCTGTGAAACACTCATCTTTAAAAAAAAAAAAAAAAATTCTTTGTTTTCACATTTCCAAGATGAACTAATATTGAGATAATTGGATACTGTGCTCTTTATTATGTATGATCTAGCCTTAAATATCTCTCTTTTTCTTTCAAAAAGTCTCATTACCTATACAGGGTATGTCATTATAAACGAGACATTCAAATATCTCGAGAACTACTGACGATAGAAAAAATCTGTCTATAGATCATTCTCATAGCTCGGGGACACTTAATTGTGATATTGAAAAGTTTCTTAGATGACCCCTTTAAGGTTATTTCAAGGTTAACTTTGCTATTTAAAATGGCACCCCCTATTTTTGCATTTTTGAATTCTCCACAAAATTTTAAGTTCAAACAAATTCTTGCTTGTAAATTTTGTCACCCCAGTTTCTCACCTTTTGGGATTGTGGGATTTTTTCCGTCTCAGACTATAAGTGCGGCAAATCAAATCAGTTAAATTTCAGGTGCTGAACACGATAGTAGTATTAGTTTTTCATTTTACTTAACTTTTTTGGGTCTCAAGTATAGTGGATGCAAAAAATTAAGTAACATGAAAAACCAATAACACTAATGTGTTCAGCACCTAAAATTAGACTGATTTGATATGCCACACAAAATCTTGCACTCTCAAAGGGGTGTGACAAAAATTACAAGTAAGAATTTGTTTGAACTTGAAATTTCAAATTGTAGAAATTCTTGTAGAAAATAGCTACTACAAGGAATTAAAACTGCATTATTTTTTTTATGCAATTCACCCATGAAATACATAAGACCTGTTTGACTGCTGGAATAAAGGGACTTCTCAGTCTTACAAAGTATATTCTATTCTAAACATCTTGTATAACTTACTCAAGGGACAGGATTCTTTTTTCATTTACCAGGTTGCTCTTATAAAGAGATTACTCCCTTGTAGAGAGGTAAATTTGACCTGGAATTAGTTCTCCTTTATCCAAGTTTCTCTTATTCAGTAGAATCTTGCTAACTTGAAATTGCAATAGATCAAAAATTTGGTTAGCTTGGAAGAACTCTCCGGCCCCTATCAAACTCCACTCATTAAAAATTCCGATGACTTGAAACTCTTGATGACTCAGATAACCATTCTGTCCCTTTAACACGTTCGTTACCAAGCCAATTTTTTCAAGTTTTACGTAGGGACCAGGCGGTAAAGTTGGTGTTGCATCTTTTTTTTTTTTTTTTTTTTTTTTTTTTGCATATTTGGCATCGTATTTGTACAAGAATTGATCCTATATCTGTTCTAATACTAACAACCTACCTCCAAAAGGCCATATATGGATGTCCGGTCCCTCGTTAAAATTTTGATAACAACCACATGTTGTGTGTTTTCGGTCCCAAAGAAAAACACAAAAACATTAAGATATGGCCGTTCGGTAACGAACGTGTTAATATCAAGTTAGCAGGATTCTTCTGTACCTAGTTCTCTTATATACAGGTTCAACTATGAATTTTAGGCTTCTTATATTTTGTAAAGTAGGTGTGAGTTGAGACACTTATGTTAAATGTTGTCAATTTGCTCTTTCTTGATATTGAGCTAATGGCAAGAAATTTTCATGTAAATTTGCTAACACTGTTTCTAGACACAACATTGAAGGTCCAACTTCATAATTTATGGAATCCACCCCACAAAGTCAAAATTTAACAAAAACACACCAAGGATCGTATGCAGAATCCTCACTGTAGGGATGACTGGGTCATTTGTTACTTCAGCTGATTTTGTTATGCAGAGACATTTGTTTGAAGTGCCAGTGCGAATGGGCATACAGATGTCTCTTGAAAGAAGAGATTGTAATAACTGTCAAGGTTGAAGTTTTCCCTAGAGCAAACTCTGGACCACTCTACAGTGAACCCTATAGGGATAAAAAAATGTCTCTGTATACCAGCCCAAGTGATATTATATTGCCCCTGACAACACAAGGAGGCGTAAACAACATTTTCGAAATTTTACAGGAGAGCCAAAATGAGTTTTCTTGTGCATAAATTTTCTGTTCACGGTAGGAACATTATCACTTCCCTGTACCCGTGAATGACCATACAAACTTTTTCTGTTGCCAAATTTGATTATTTAACTGTGACTATCAATTTACGCCTATTTGATTTTTCTGAAAAAGAGAAAATGAGGGATACGCCTGATTTTAATTTTTGTTGTATCTTTTCTTTGGATTATAATTGAGTTACGTCTATTTGTGAGAACAAAATATAGCACAAGTGAATTGGTACATGCAAAAACGACATCAATCACATTTTTTTGGAAAATGGGGTTTTCATAGATTTTGGATCTCGGAAGGTAAACGCACAATTTTATACCTATCAAAACCAAATCATTCTGCTACTCCCTTCCTATATAAACACGTTTCTATAATTTTCGTTCCATGCAAGAACGACATAGATCCGGGATTGATGCGGTTCTTGCATGTAATCTGTAGAATTGGTGTATCCTGTCTGTGTGTGTGTGAACAGGATATCTCAAGAACAGTAAGAGCTAGAGACTTGAAATTTGGTATGAAAATCAATTTTATACACCAAACGTACCACAAAACTTTTGGTTGAAATTGGCCGCAAAATGCGGCCGCAGGGCCGCAAATATTGCCCGCAAAATGCGGCCGCAGGGCCGCAAATATTGCCCGCAAGCGCCGCTTCTATGAATTGATTAAAGATACAAAAAAAGTTAGAGAACAACATTTTCTTAGATTAAAAAAATAATAGGGGTCTCTTCATATCATTTTTTTGATATCTTGAACTTTTTGGACCTCGGCCCAAATTTACCGGTATCTTGGGGGGTACCCGCTTTGACTAACTTTTTTTAATTTTTTTATTATTCATCCTAGATGGGGATTGTGACATATCAAATCCAATGATTTTGAGGTGCTGATTACGAATTTGGCATTGATTTGCAGCTGTTACCGTTGAGTCACGAGTGCCGGAGTTCAACTTCTTTTCGGGGATAAGGAAAGTCGTGTGATGTTTACACCAGATTTCTTTTTATACATATAATTTTTATGATTCATATTTTTTTGTTTTTGTTTGAAATAACAATAAAATTCGAAGTGTACGTGTGTTATTATTTATAATATTTTCAATATGTGCAAAAACAGCATCATTCCACGACCTTTGAACGTCTATTTATTTGAAATGGCACTACATATCTGACCAAAAATTATATAGAATGGTTTCTTTTGGTAAGTCCTTACGATTACATATTTTTTCTTTTTTTTTCTTATGGACAAAAAATGAATGGGAAAGTTTTTTTTGATTTTCCAAAAGTTTACTCTTTTGGAATGATGTCGTTTTTGCATGTACCGATTCAAGTAGACTCAATCTAAGCAATAAAAACGATTTCAAAAATTTGTGGTTTACGCCTCTTTGTGTTGTCAGAGGCGATATGCCACAGCACAAAGTGCCAATTTCATAAGAATATCTGACAACCCATTCCCATATTTTCAATTTCTTTCTTTCTTTCTAGAATCTATAGCTATTGTTGCTCTGACCCAACCCAGTATTCTAAATAGGAATAATAAAACTAAGGAATAGATACCCATGTTTACATAGGTATACAGTACACTATTGCATTCACTTGTGCACAGATAAATTTGTGAAACTGGCAATTAGCCATTCAATGTGTATAAATTTAATTTTTAAGTTCATGATTACTACTATACATTAGCTTATTAACTGGGGTTTTACATTTCTTTCATCATAATTATGCAATTGAGGAGTTTCATCATTTTTGTGTCTTCAGGTATGGTTCTAGAATATAGGGATCTAACTAAACTTCTTGAGAATAATTTCAACTCTACCTTAAGTTCTATTGAAAATACTTTGCCTACCTGGGGGCTGGTTACTGATTCTGAAATGTTAAATTCACAATGAAAATAGAAATACTTGAAGGAAAATCAGAAAATAAGAAATTATCTTATCACTAGGATGGGAAAAATGAAATTTTATATCCATTTGTTTACATTTTTCAGTTTGAAATTCAGTCGAGTTTTATGAGAATCAACCGTTCTAAACAGTGGATTTCAAATTTGAGCTCAATATTTTTTCACAAAAAAAAAAATACGCAGTGGTAATGTTAAATAGGTATTATGAACTGTAAAGTGGCGATCCAACTGAATGCTACATTTTCGGCGAAGATAATAGACAAATTCGAGATTTTAAGTCGACTTAGCATTATTTTTTCCCCATCCAAGAGCGTAAATAGATGTTTTTGAAAGAAAAAAAAAAAAAAAAAAAAATCCGCCCTTGGATAGGGAATACTGACGCTAAGCAATCACTTAAGTTATAAATTTTGTAGGTATATGAATTTCGTAAAAATCATTTTAATTCTAAAGAAAGAGTGGAGCATGAAACGTTGGACAAAATTATTAATATGTAGACAACAGCGAGTTCTTCTTAAGACTAGGTTTTGCCCATCCAAGACAGGCCCATGCCGAAAGGGGTGCCGAAGGGCTTATTATTATTATATACCTGTAAAGGCGGAATTTTTGTAATACCTCTATGGCGCTAAGTCACGGATTGTGTACTGTGTAAGATAAAGAAAACCGACGCTTAGCAATGATTTGTGATATAGAATTGCCTATAATTTCGCCCTAAGACAGGACGCAATTCGAGACTTAGCGCCACAGAGGTATTACAAAAACGTGTATTAATTCTGTTGGCATAATGGGACTACCTGTCTTGCGCTGACAGTCTAAATAAAGCACTACTTATTAATTCCGCCCCAAATTACCTACCCAAATCTATTCCAAATTTTGTGACGTCGCGGTCGAGTGTACTACCTATATCTCACAATTGTAAAATACTTCCAGTAGGTACAGGATTCGTATACAGCAGAGATTTTATGTAGGTACCTAATGTTTAGGTGTCTATTTCATAATTTCGCGCAGTATACACATTATCTTGATAGGTCTGTGGTTTCATTTCAGTTAATTTCTAATTATTTCAGAAAAACCAGTAAATTGTAAATTATAAGGAGCAGAAGGAAATTTGAAATCCTCAAATCAGGCGCGGCCGGTAGAAAAATATTTTCGGAGTGCTGCCACATAAATCGGACTAAAGAAAATTTGAATTTCTTTACCATGCCAACCATAGTTTTTTTTTAATAATATTAACACACTCATTCATCATAAAATAAAAATAATAATTATATATAAGCTTCTTATGAGCCTCCTTGCTCCTCTTATTCTCAACCTTGTGCTTTCAACCAAAATAGTATTTGGGAATAGGCTTTGTTCCACTTTGTTGAGAGGTTGAATGATAATCTCCTCATATACGAGTATTTGTCATATTCTTTGTGGAGCACAACTTCTATGGTACAGCCAATCATAATAATATGCATTTCTTATTTAAGAAATTTGTGATAATTTTAATTTTGTACGAGCGAGGACTCTTCTTTTTTTTCGTCTTGGGGTGCTGCAGCTCCGCAGCTCCTTAGCACCGGCCGCGCCTGGTGTTGAAACTTCCACAGCAGAAAGGCCCCCAGGATTGGCTGTTGGCATGAGGAGATGAAAAATCGTTTCCGAAAGAAAATTCCTGCGAGAAAATTCTCCTGACATCATGAAGTACGAACTTTCATTTCAGAAAATAATGTTATAAAGAAAATTATTATTAATTAGTTTTAAAACTTAGCCGGAGCGGAGTCTTAAATTTATGAAATGTAAAACCGTATTATGAACTTGAAGAAAAAGATGAAAATGAAGTTAGGGTTTGAAAGATGGCGGGAGAGAGAGGAAGAGAGTATAGATAGACAGAGAGAGAAAATGAGAGAAAGAGAAATAGAGAGGAAGAAAATTAGAAAAGGAGGAAGAGGAGAACAGATGAAGAAATAGAGAAAGAGTGAGAGAAAGAAAGCTAAAACAAAAAGTAAGAAAGAGAGAAATATAAAGAGAGAGAGAGAGAGAGATAAAAAAAATATACCGGGTGAACCATTTTAATCGATCAAGTCGGATATCTCGGAGACCACTCTAGATAGAATTTTTTGGTAAGGAATGATATACAGGGTGAGCATAAAGTCTCACCCTACCCCCCGTATCTCGAGAAGTGCTGAAAATACAAGAAAACGCAAAAACACGTATCCCTTCGATTTTAGGGGGATTAATTTTTAGCCAAAAAAAATTTGCCTACATGGCCCTAATCAGGCTGGGCATGGACCAACTTTAAAATCTTAAATAGAATGGTATGTCTTGTAGCATAATGTTTTAAAGGTTTCATAGAGAGAAGTTCATTACAACAAATTTCAGTGAGCTACAATTTACCGTTCTTGAGATACAGGGTCGAACGTCCTGCGTAATATCCAAATATTTGGACCTATAACTTGTTAACCGTAAATTATAGAAAAATGAAATTTGTTGATAATAACTTCTTATGACAAGCCCTGTCGGAAAAGTTATAACTCGACATACTCTGTTGATGTTAGTTTCTGGTCGGTTTCGTCAGCCAGCCGGACGAACAGTCCGAAAATTTTTAACGAAAAAACAAATCAAGTTTTAAATTTTAAATTGTTCGAAAGTTCTTGCCATAAGGAGTATTAATCAATAAATTTCATTTTTCTGGAATTTACGGTCAACGAGTTATAGGTCAAAATATATGGATATTACGCAGGACGTCCGACCCTGTATCTCAAGAACGGTAAGTTGTAGCTCACTGAAATTTGTTGTAATGAACTTCTCTCTACGAGACCTTTAAAACGATTTGCCACAAGACATAACATTCTATTGAAGATTTTAAAGTTGGTCCATGCCCGCCTGATTGGGGCCGTGAAGGCAAATTTTTTTTGGCTGAAAATTAATCCTCCTAAAATCGAAGGGATACGTGTTTTTGCGTTTTCTTGTATTTTTAGCCATTCTAGAGATACGGGGGGTGGGGTGAGACTTTATGCTCACCCTGTATACATATAGCTTTAAAATACAAAAGAAGAAACCTAGTACTGAACTTTCGCAGATTCTTAGATGACCCCTTCAGAATTACTTCAAGGTCAACTTTGGAACTACGGAATCCCGTATGAAAGTCTGTCCTTCGACATTTTTTTCTATCTTTAGTGGTTTCCTAGATATTTGACTGGATCTAGCACCCTGTACATTCTACAAGTCAGGGAAGATTGGAAGTTATGAAGAAAGAAGGCAAAGTTTCATGTTTCTTTCTTCAATTTCCTTTCTTCAAAATTCTTCATCTTTTTTCAAAACAGAGAAAGAGAGAGAGAGAGATTGAGCGGAAAAAGAAAAAGAAAAACAACATACTCTCCCTTGCTTTTTTTCCCTCTTGTCTTTCTGTGTTTCCGTGGCAATATTTAATATCAGTGCCGAGTCAGGATGTAAATATTAAAGTCTGCCTTTTCTGAAAAATGGCTTGGAAGTTATTAATTATTATTTTACGGATAAAATATTTCTTCCGTTCTTTTCGATGGAAGTAGCTTATAACCAACATATTCGCAATATATTTAATTTTAGCTCCATTTCCACTATGGTGGAGCTATTGTACAGCATCCAGCGAAGAGGGCACGTTGAGTTCACCCTGTAGTTGGTTTATTGTCTACACCATGTAGTTGGCACCATGAAGAGATGCGTTGGTTTGAATCCCACCCAGTGCATGAATTTTTCCTCATTAATTTGAGTTTTTGACCACATAATAAGACTTTGAGGGTTAGTTGGTAGAAAATGCTTTGATCATTAACATCGCCTGGTGGTTACCTTCCACTAAAAAGTATTATTATTGTAGTTGAAGGTGACATGAAACCAGTGTCTTTATTGTTTTTCCTTATTATATTCAATAAGTTCCGCTTACACACACAATAATTTGAGTTCAATCCTCAGCAAAGTAGAACACCAAACATACAAGTGCACTGCACTTGGATGTCCGGTGTTCTCTCGAACATACCTCGTGAGGACAAATGAGTAATAAAGGCAAAAGTCATTAATTCAATGATTCATATACACTAAGCAAAACAAAATAAGGGCCACAAGTATTTTTAGAGATTCGGACCTACTACTTCAAATGTATAGGTTTAAATATGAAATAAAAGGTTGAAATTACTCCAATACATTCTTCTCTAACTATTTTGATAAAAACAAACGAGTTTTTATTTAAAAATTCAAGATTTTTATTTATTTTTTGAAAATGGTCGTTTTAGAAGAAACTTGAGAATAAAAGTTAAGACGCTTGTTCAACCATCACAACAGCATACCAAGAAGGAATTGAAATTTATCGGCTCCTTAGTACCGAGTGTGACCTCCACGATCTGTTACACATGACTGGACTCTTCTTGGCATGCTTTGGATGAGTAAATAGATGCGCTCTTCCGGAATCCTGTTCCATGCAGCTGTTAACGCCTCCATGAGCTGATCTTGAATCTGGATCTGGTCTTTTGGGGTTTTAATCTCTCTCTTAAGGCAATCCCATGCATGTTCAATAGGATTGAAGTCTGGGCTTATCGCTGGCCAGTCGAGAAGTCTGATCCCCGCTGCTTGAAATACCTCAACAGTGGCTCTTGCCTTATGGGGGCGGGCATTATCATGCATGAAGATAAAGTTGGGCCCGGTTCTTTCGCTAAATAGAAGCACATGGGGAACGATGACATTATCCACGCAAAGTTGAAAGGTTACCGTTTCGTCAACAAGGAAAACCAGGACTGTTTTCCCTCTGCTACTGATGCCACCCCACACCATAACACTTGGTCCCCCATGAGGATCTGCTCCATGATTACAAGAGCTCTGAAACTTCTCTCCTGAGCATCCGAACACTCAAATACGTCTATCGTCGCTTTCAAATTTCACTTTACATTCATCCGAGAAGAGCACACACTTCCATTCCTCATCAGTCCAGTGCAGGTGTTCTCTAGCCCACCTTAATCTTACAGCGCTCTGTCCAGAACTAAGTTTAGGTTTACGAACTTTTCACCTAGAGCGAATTTGTACCTCTTCTAATCTATTGTGTTTAGTTTGAGCACTTACAACTGTGTTCGAGTACTCCTGGAGGTCCATTTGTACGCGGGGGCCGGATGTGAACCGTTCCTGCAGGGCTCTCCTGGCTATAAATCGGTCTTCTCTCACAGTGGTTGAGCGCTGTCTCCCATTTCCTGGTCTTCTTGATAAATTTCCAGTCTCTTGGTAACGACTCCATAGATTTTGAATGGCTTGCCGTGACACTTGAAGCCTGTTGGCCACACTCCGCTGAGAAAGGCCCTCTTTAAGTAGAGTTACGGCTCTGATACGCAATTCTTGACCTAAATGGTGTCGAACCCTCGGCATGTCGATAAGAAACACTAAAAGTGACTTTAAATCAAGAGGAAAAGTTATTAATAAAAAATATTAAGGTAATCAACCAAACCGTTCGAGATAGGAATATTAACTGTTTTGATTAATATCTCAAATAATGATATTTACCTCATGCCATTTATTCAAGTTAAGGTCACAATTCATACCTGAACGTCTAATTAACAAGATAAGTAAGATAATAAGAATAAACTTTCAATCCAAGGTGTACTATACACGATGATCTTAGAAAATACTGGTGGCCCCTATTTTGTTTTGCTTAGTGTAGTTACCTAGGTTTTTTGCTACTGTGGTACGTCCTATGAGGTTGACTTTTATGCCTTAGGAGCGCACTAAGAAAGGATTTTTCAGCTAAGATAACTTTTATTATCACTGTTTCTTTACTTCAGTAAAAAAATTAGAATCAAATAAAAAACTTAAGATTACCTAAAACATTTAAGTAGTTCATTTTGCGGAAAATGACGTCAAAAGGAGATACAAACATAACTAAGTTTTGAATGCAAATAATAACAATTAGTTACCAAATGTTAGGTAATTTAGGTATTTACTTAAGAAATTTACTTAAATTCTATCAGAACACACGAAGACATGAAACTATTTTTACTTCTTTTCAACAAATTCAACTTCATTTTTGTAGTGAAAACTTTTTTTTGAGTGTAGTTATTTTTTTCGTTTTTCGAAAAATTATCTAAGAATTTTTTCTTAGTCTTATAATGTATCCTGGGGTTGATTCTGAAAAAAAAAAAAAAAAAAAAAAAAACTGGACACCCTGTATACTTGTATACCTATCTATGTGTGTAGGTACGTTGTACGTATATACTTATGGTACATTATTTATAATCTCTCCTGAAGTTCTTGTGTCTCCACCCTTTTTTGTTGAGAACAAAAAACTTCTCCGAGTTAAATTTCTATTATATTTCTTCTTCTTTTCCCGTCTTTCTTCTGCCTTCGTAATTAACAATTTTCTTTATTTTTCCATTTTCTTTCTGCAATTCGCTTTTATTTAATACAATAGAGAAGGGCGGGAACCCTTTGCTTTCTTTATCGTCGTCTTTTAGTTTGTTTTCTCTTTTTGTTTTAAAACACTGGTAGCTTTGTGAGATAAAATTGTTTTTTTTTTTTTTTTACGGCCGCCGCAACCGTATCAACTGGTAAAGCATTTTAAAGAAGACGGTCGTGCGCATCATTCGTTGGAAACTTACCAACCTGCTATACTACATATACAGGGTGTCCCACCAAACTTGGACACCTCAAATTACTCGGCCCTGAAAGAGTTTTTGAAAAATAAAAAAATCTAGGGTACATGTGCTAATTATGTGGTTCCAGTTATGAAATTTTTTTTATACAGGGTGGTTCAAAAGACAGAAATTGAGGTGTCAACTTTCAATTTTTAAATGGATCGACCTAAATTTTATTTGATAATTTTACTTCTAAATGATTCCTGAGTACTTTTTTAAACAAAAATATAACATACAGGGTGGTTTTTTTTCGACCAATTTTTTTTCTAAATCTTGAATAACTCAAGTTCGGTTAATTTTTTCGATAACAAGAATAGAATGTTTTTGTGTAATGAATACACGCACTTTCAATTGGCATCAAAAAATTTTATACAGGGTGGTTCACAAGTGAAATAATGACTTGATTTTTTTTAAAACCGAGTTTTTTTAATTTTTTATTTAAGATTAATAATTCTCGTCTAATTTTACACATTTTTCGTTAGTCATATCGAAAAACAAAACTAAAGTGTTGTACAGGGTGAGACATAATTTTTTTGTAACACCCTGTATATGGGCAGTCAAAGAGACGCAAAATTAAATATAAAGACTAAATATTCAAGAAAAACTTTGATTTTTAATTAAACTAAAAAGTTATGGTTTTTTAACTAATATTGTCGCATGGACCACCCTGTAGATATTTTCTTAAACTATCATGTAGGTACTCTAAGTTGTATAAAATTCAACGAACACTTCGAATCATGTGGGAAAAATAAGTAAAAAACACGAATTTGAAGCCATTTTCAATTTGGTGTCCACACTGAATGATTTTAAAACTTGAATTAAAAAGTAGGTAGGTGTAGACACAAAATTGAGCATGGCTTTTTGAATTCATTTTTTTATTTCAGATTTGGACTCCTCGTTGAATTTTAGACAGTTTTGACTACCCATATGATGGTTTAAGAAAATATCTACAGGGTGGTCCATGCGACAATATTAGTAAAAACACCATAACTTTTTAGTTTAATTAAAAATCAAAGTTTTTCTTGCATATTTAGTCTTTAAATTTAATTTTGCGTCTCTTTGACTGCCCATATACAGGGTGTTACAAAAAAATTATGTCTCACCCTGTACAACACTTTAGTTTTGTTTTTCGATATGACTAACGAAAAATGTGTAAAATTAGACGAGAATTATTAATCTTAAATAAAAAATTAAAAAAACTCGGTTTTAAAAAAAATCAAGTCATTATTTCACTTGTGAACCACCCTGTATAAATTTTTTTGATGCCAATTGAAAGTGCGTGTATTCATTACACAAAAACATTCTATTCTTGTTATCGAAAAAATTAACCGAACTTGAGTTATTAGAGATTTAGAAAAAAAATTGGTCGAAAAAAAACCACCCTGTATGTAATATTTTTGTTTAAAAAAGTACTCAGGAATCATTTAGAAGTAAAATTATTAAATAAAATTCAGGTCGATCTATTTAAAAATCGAAAGTTGACACCTCAATTTCTGACTTTTGAACCACCCTGTATAAAAAAAATTTCATAACTGAAACCGCATAATAAGCACATGTACCCTAAATTTTTTTATTTTTCAAAAACTCTTTCAAGTTCCGAGTAATTTGAGGTGTCCAAGATTGGTGGGACACCCTGTATACCTCACCCAGCCTGGGTTGGGTCGGGATTAGCCAGCACCACGAGGATTCTAATTTACATGGTCACCCATCCAAGTCCTAACCTCGGCGATAGAATTTTTTTAATCAACATTCTCTTGACGTTAGCTGATGACGTGCGGTACAGAGCTCTGAAGTAATGCGAAATCGGTTCTGGGGCACAATTACCTTTTTTTTTTAAAAAAAAAAAAGCTAATGACGTGCTTAACTTTACTTTAAAATATAATGTAAATAAGAAGTTTTTTGTTGTTGTAATTTTATTATCAATCCTTGATCAGATCTTAGAATTAGAAAAAGTGAGTTTTTATCTGACACTGTGCTGTCTTATTGCACACCCAAATGACGTTATACCGAAAGCATTTTACTTTTCTTCACAACTCTTTCCACCTTTTTTGTTCCCTCTTGGAATTTCCCAAATCTCTCCCTCTTCCTCCTCCCTTGTGTGCTTGGAATTTATTATTTAATGATGCTGACACAAGGCCTTTTCTCCCCGAAAAGAAAAAAGAAGTTTCTTTTTGCCTGCTTACTTATGCTTAATATTTTCTTTTTCTGTTTCTCCTTTTGCTTAGTATTCTCTTCTCCTTTTTCTCCTTATGCTTAATATTTACTTTTTCTTTTGCCCTTATGCTTAGTCAGAGTGTCTCAACAAACCCTAATCCATGAAATTAGCATTTCCTCCAAGAAAGGCAGTAGTGAAAGGAAAAATAAAATGCTCCTCATTGTTTACTTGTGATGGACAATTGGACATTGATAGTCCCTAAATTATTTTTCTCAGATCCTCAATAATCAATGAACACCTATATTACAAAAAGTTATCATATTTGTGTTAATCACAATCGTGATATCACAACAACTCAAACTCATTTTACTAAATTTTTGCTTTACTTGGGACTTGAACCACCGACCTCCAAATTACAAGTCCTTATAGATCAAATTTGTATAACTTTCTCTCTCAATGATGAAAATTAGGGTATCTTTAGGTTTAGTGCATAGTCACTAAAGGCCTAATTTAACACGGCCATTAGCCATTAGATTATGTATTAAGTTGTGTGATTTAATCTGTTCATTAGCGACTATTTTATTAATGTCTGTTTATCATCGGTATTGATTGTATTTGAGTCATATAAGATTCCTGGATTAGATAATGTTCTCACTGAATCTTAGAAATCCGCATTCAAATGACTCGGCAAACAAGTAAACTCCATTTACACAATTATTTACAATCACTGAAAGACAACACATCTATCACAACCACCCCTTCAATTTCTTTCTCCTCCAGAAAGCGGTTTGAAATATCGTTTGGAACAATCCCAATTCCAACACCCAATAATGAACTCCCCTTCAACCGACAATAAAACAATGGAGAATTTATTTCCCACTCTTAGAAAAACAAAATTGGGAGGAAAAAAGAAACGAGGAAACATTTTCTAACTTTTTCAAAAGTCAATGTTTCTTCACCCATTTCGACCGGTCGGAATTCTGAATTGACATTTTTGTGGGATCTTATTTAGGTTACACTTTTCCTCTTTGCCTTTCTTCATGTTCGCATTTCTCTTTGTATTATTCCACCTCTACTTTTCTTCATGTTCGCATTTCTCTTTGTATTATTCCACCTCTACTTTTCTTCATGTTCGCATTTCTCTTTGTATTATTCCACCTCTACTTTTCTTCATGTTCGCATTTCTCTTGTGTTTATTCCACCTCTACTTTTCTTCATGTTCGCATTTCTCTTTGTGTTATTCCACCTCTACTTTTCTTCATGTTCGCATTTCTCTTTGTATTATTCCACCTCTACTTTTCTTCATGTTCGCATTTCTCTTTGTGTTATTCCACCTCTACTTTTCTTCATGTTCTCATTTTCCTTTGTGTTATTCCACCTCTACTTTTCTTCATGTTCGCATTTCTCTTTGTATTATTCCACCTCTACTTTTCTTCATGTTCGCATTTCTCTTTGTATTATTCCACCTCTACTTTTCTTCATGTTCGCATTTCTCTTTGTGTTATTCCACCTCTACTTTTCTTCATGTTCTCATTTTCCTTTGTGTTATTCCACCTCTACTTTTCTTCATGTTCGTATTTCTCTTTGTATTATTCCACCTCTACTTTTCTTCATGTTCGCATTTCTCTTTGTATTATTCCACCTCTACTTTTCTTCATGTTCTCATTTTCCTTTGTATTATTCCACCTCTACTTTGTTTATGACCTTCTTCTTCTTCCTGCTGCGAATTGAAAATAGCATAGTAAAAAATAAGAGGGTTTTTATGGAAGGGATTTTAGAAAAACAAGAACAAAGATATTAGAGAGAGGAGTGAGAGAGAGAGAGGAGTATGAATGTGTGAGAGAGAGAGAGAGAGAGGGGAGACGAGAAAGAAACAATCTACATTTAAATTGAAGAAGATGGGAAGGACCTCAGCAAAGGAGATAAAGACAATGGGAGGAGGAGAAAAAGTCACAAAAACTTTTAATAGATGTTTTTTAAAAGGGGAAAGGGCTTAGCTATTTATTTTCATTTTATGACTTTGCTGAGCCCCTTTTCCCCATAGAATCTGAAGAGTCAGGTCCTTGACTAAGGAGGTACTAGTTTGAAATCTTGCCAATCACCATGGCTCAGTGGCTATAAGAGCATTGGTTGCTGACCCGGATGTTTCGGGTTCAAATCCCGGCCGGAGCTAAAATGCTAACCGAGTTTTTCGGTTTCCGGAATGGTATGGATATGATGGTAAAGTGCCCTGAAGTAATGCGAAAGCGGTTCCGGGGTACAACTACCTTTCTTTAAAAAAAAAAAAAAAAAAACCTGAAATCTTTAAGAGATAAGGGTCAAATTATAAAGAAATAACATACATCTGATACATCGAGGCTTAGAAAAGACAATCCCTTAGAGGAGATCTTTTTTTTTAAATAAATAGCTTTAAAAAAATAATTATATGACCTATTTACAATCCATTGAAAGAATCTAATTATCAAGAAAGACAAAGATTTTCCGTATAAAGCCTTGTGATTGGTAGAGGCAAGAGAGTCTCTGGCAAAAAGCATTTTCCACCAATCAGAGCGCCCAATATAAAATGCCTGCACCCGACTTACGGCACGAGGCATAACCCTATGTTTCTTTTTTCGATTTAGGCGCTTTAACTCTGTCAGTTGACACTTGACATGTCGTTCGCGCCGGCGCCGCGCCGGTGGGATCGACATGTCAACTGACAGAGTTAAAGCGCCTAAATCGGAAAAAACATAGGGTTATGCATCGTGCCGTAACTCGGGTGCAGGCATTTCATCCTAACTCTACAGTCTCTACACTGCACAATGAGGCATTGCCGTACATTGTTTTGGGGCGGAACGGGGTGCCACAGTACGAAAATTCTCACATAAGGGACGATCTTCCCTTATTATAATTGTAATCCTATTTTTTAATCTGACCCTAAGTACCACTGTGACCCTAAACCTAACATAAACTAGTGAATTTAACTCTTCCAAAATTCTACAGTCCTTTTTCAAGAACCTCTAACTCCGACCTATGTCTAGAACATTATAAAAACAAAGATAAAGTCCTTTATTCAACCTCTTTTTCTACCATCTTCTCCATCTTTATCTCTTTCTCTCTCTCCTTACCTCTCTCTCTCTCTCTCTCTCTCTCTCCTTCTCTCTCTCCTTACCTCTCTCCCCCAGACTCTTCCACCCAACCCCTTTTCCCCATTCTCCACTCAGTTAAGACTTTCATAACATTACTGGAAAAACTTTGCTACCATTCTATTTTATTATCTTTTTCTTTTTCGAGTCTATTTCCTCGCAGCCTTTTCGCTTTATGGCATTTTCTTTTTTTCCCGTTTCAGAAAGAGAGACAGAGGAGAGAGTTCTACACTAAGAGGAGCCCTGGCCTCCTTTGTTTCAAGGAAAAGACACTTTTCTTTCAGAAGCCAATGGAATATAGACTTAAGAGACAATTGCAATGTAGGTATTTCATCACGCAATGGACTTAAAAGTTGCATATTTATAAATATACGATATGCTAAATGCCCAACATGTGCTAAATACAAAATAAAAATACAAGTGTATTACATACCACATTCCAACTATGTATCTAGCTTCTACTGTTCCAGTTTATCAACACATAGACACACGGGACAATGGCTGAAAATTTGGATCCAGGCTCTGGATCCAAATTTTCAGAAATGGATGAAAATTTGGATCCTAAAACTATATTGTAAACTGACGACCTATGTAATTTTTTCGTAGATTAATTCAGTTTCCCTCCTTTAAGGTAACGCAAATAAAAAGAACTAGAATATATCAAGTAGGTATTTCTTCCTAGAAATTTCTAATATTGGAATTCTGAAGTATTGTGTTCGTTTTTGTATTGCTTTTACTGCTCTGCCTAGATAGCTGATTAGCACTGCAGCGCTGGTCAGATATCGATCGCCATGTTTAAAACCTGTGTGGCAACGAAGTACCAGTAGTGAGCTAGTCAAACGCGAAATAAAGAACCTTCCCTTACTCCTTGGAGAATTCGCCTACGAATATAAAGAACGAAGGAGAAATATTAAGGACTCGAGAAATATAAATTTTCCCGGTTAGAATATATTTTCCGACTTTTCTCCTCGTATCTTTTTTCTCCAGTATACCCAGGGTCTTTTTCTTACAACCATTTTCTGCTTTTCACGTTTTCCAAGATAAAATTCTTTCATGCTTTCTTTATAAGCTCTCTTAATTACTCCGCCTCGAAGAAATTTTGCTTCGGTATGGAAAGGAAAGTACTCCTCCCTCCCATGAAAGAAAGAAAGAAAAAGACGAAATTTGCTCAGGAGGTTATGAAAATTTGAAATCGGAGCATATAAATATTTTTTTTTTACAAACACGAACAATTCCTCCGATTTCAAACATTATTAAAAATATTACGGAAGTAAAATGTAATGAAAGAATTAAAAACCTCTCAAAAAAATATTTAGGAAAAACAAAAATATTGTTGGGTGGTGGGATTGAACCCACGGATAGTGGAGTAATGAAGCACCACTCATTCGTCCAGAAATGTTTTCAGCTCAATTTCAAAAAAACCGACCGAAAATAATACTTTCTACACCTTATAGGTAAAACAAAGTAAAAAACTATTTGGTCATCTCGACCTGCAAATAGACTATTAAGTTTTTATGATAATTTTTACATTCAATATTACATTTTAGGAGTAATGCCCCATTAAGTCTCATGGAAAAACCAACTGATCATTGCACAATGATAGTTGAGATTTTCAAATCTTCAATCAGTGGATTTGTTTTGTTTATTTGTGTTTGTCACGAGGTCTCTCATTATTATGTTCCAGCTAGGTTTCAAACCCACGACCTCTGGATTACCAGACAACTTGACCATTGAACTACCGGGACAGAAGTATTAGAGAATTTAAAATTTTGATTTACAACAACTTGTACCAATTATTTTGGAATTAAAATTCTTATTAACCAACCAAGTACAAGGGTTATCGGATTATTAAAATTTAGACTGACTTTTCATTTGTAGGTACCCAAAGGATTGTTCAATCATTTTTTTCTAAAAGGTAGAATTCAAATTTAGGTATTCAAATAAAAAAAACTCGTTTTTTCTTTATAGTCTCAGGTCTCAGATTAGCAAAACTGTCGAAAAAAATCAAAAAAACTATTCACTCTGATTTGCAATATGTACATGTATCTATTTAAAAATTAAAATATCTCCTTCATAGAATAGGGACTTGGGCATTGACCCATGACAGAACCCGTGTAACCTCTCTGATGGATGTCTATGCTGATCTTCTGATGCAGGAGGAACCTGTGGGCTCTAGGTTCTGCTGTTATAGCAGTTTTTTGTGCCAAAAACCTTCACTACTTTAATCGCTTCTTTGAACTAAGAACAAAATAAAATCTTTGAATTTATGTATTTTTACAAAAGTCTGCAGTCTGTAGTTCTGTACCCTGCTCGAAAGTTTTCATGTCATATTTTTGATACAATCATAAAAATCGAGGCAAAAAAATTCGTTGTCAAAATGATAAAGTTTCATGTCTATTTCACAGGCAAAAAATCCAGATATTCGTGAATAAAATAAAACCAAAAAGTTCTTTCTCCCTAATGGTGGTAAAAAACAAAGTTTTTCTCTCGGTTATAACTTTCGAGAAAGAGAGAAAATTTGTTTTTATTACAAATGATAATTATTCAAAAATGTACCAAAAAAACCCCCGAAAATATATAATTTTATTTCATTCTTAATCCTGAAACGTATAATAATCTGTGTGCATGTATAGATACGTGTATGTATATACTTGTATGCATATAGGAATACCATGCATGTTTTTTACCTTCCTAAAAAAACATTAGGAAAAAGGAAAGTCTGGGAGAAGGGGCGGAGAGGGGAATCAAGTTTTTCCTGCTCAGCAAATGAAAACTCGGAGAGAAAAAAAATATCTTACCCCCCCTCACCTCATCCGGGTTACTTTGCCCGGAATATTTTCATTAAACTTTCTCATTTTCCCTTTTTGTATGAAAAACTTTGTGCGCAGAGGATGTGAGCTAGGGGGGGGGGACAAAAAAGGAAAGAAAGAGAGAGATACTTAATTTTAATAAGAAAACAGAGAGAGAGAGAGAGATGGAAGGGGGCGGGGAGAAAAACATAAAATGTGTATAAATAAGTAAAGAAAATTACTTCTTTTTCCACCATGAACGTGAGCGCTCAGTGTCGGAGTTCGAAAGTTGAAATGGTTGCTTTCTGAATTGTAGACAACATACACAAATGGTAAAATGATGTGACTTTCAAATGTATTTATAAGAAACGCAAAAATAGTAATATGGTAGGTATTAAGAAAAAAATCTACTGTCATTTATTAGGCGGAACAGATATGTCATAAAAAAAATTTCAACCTCTATAACTTTTTTTATAATATTTTTTTTGTTTTCTACAGATAATATATTTCTGCCATTTGTAATCCAGAGGGCAAAGTAGTTGAAAAAGTTGAAAAGTTATCATATTTGTGTTGATCACTTTCTTGATATCACAACTACTCAAGCTCGCTTTACTAAATCTACGCTGAAACCGGGACTTGAACCACCGACCTCCAGGTTACAAGTCCGCCGCCTTATCGATCAAGCTACTGAGGTCGATCAGAGGGCAAAGTACTTAAAATACTTGAGCAATTTCCTCTCTGGATTGTCATAAAATGAATCAGGAGAGAAATAAATCAAGTCACCAAGTGATCCTGGAGCTATTCGTAATACTGCTGACCAATCTTGATAAAAGTACTTCAAGCATAATTTGGCCAATAGAAATTTAATAAGACTATAAAACAGGATTAGATTATAAAACGGGATTAGATTTAAGATAAGCCAGACTCTCACTCTATTTGGAGTTTCAACCAATCACAGCGCACTATTGAATAAGTATAAGTAGTGCTTTATTTAGACTGTCAGCGAAAGACAGGTAGTACCATTATGCCAACAATACTATAGCTCGACTTGAGGAACAGTTAGGCGTATCTTAAAGTTATTGCTGTTTACAATAATTCGGGTCTTAGTTTTATTTTTACAACATAATGAATTTTCTAAATTATATTTAAGAGGTACCGAAATAATATACCCAATACATTACCTAAACTTTTGTGTTTTATTTTTTTAGTTTTTGGAGCACACGTCCGCCTTATAATACCAGTAAATCACAATATTATAGAGGTATCCAGTATCTACCATACCAAATAGGTGTACACCCACTCGTATATATTTTTTTTTTTTTGAACTACGCATCTGCCTAAGTAAGGAATATTACATATCCTTTTCTTTTTCCCCAAAGCCCCTGCCAGGCTCCTGCTCAGCTTAATACGAAACTGGGAGGAAATGTAAATATTGAACAAAAGAGAGAGAGAGAGAGACGTGAGGAAAAAAGAGAAGACAAGGAGGAAAAATGAGTTAAAAAGAGAAAAGTATAAAATAAGAACTGGAAATGTATAAAGGAAAAAAAGCTCGGGGCTCAGGAAGAATCTAAGGGGGGGGGGGGGTAAGATTAGGGGAATGCTGGGGAAGAATGTTCGAAAGAGTGAGAAGAGAAGAGGGAGTAAGCTGGAATGTTGGGCAAATTGGAACATCACAAGGTTTTCTCGGTGTTTTTGGAGTAAAAGTAAAACAGTACCTTTATTTCACCCATGTGTATCGCAGGCAGCGCTTAAGGGGCGAAATTAAAAATTCCAATATAAGCCAGACCGTCCCTCAAGTCGGGCTACAGAGCGCTGTGATGGGTTGAAACTCCGACTTGAGGGAGGGTCTGGCTGATTTTAGAATCCTGTTGTATAATTGTTCATGATAACAAACAGGCTTTCCATGCAAGCAAAGTCAACCATCTAAAATATTTTTTTATATCACTTCAAAGCCAACTCCGTCCAACTGCGGTTTTCCGCTAGACGTATAGGAGGCATGGTACCAACGTTTGTTCGTTTATAAAAAAAATACAATGTAGCGTATTTAATCTCTGACTAAGTGCTATTCAGGCGTTGAATGCACCGTTTCTCGTAGGATCACCATAGTTAAGCAAAAACCAGCGAAGTGAAGACTTCGTGATTCTGGCATTCCGGTCCAACCCAGGCTGGGTGAGGTGAATGTGGGTAACAGGTAACAGGTTTGTGAGCTTCCTGCGAATGGAGGATCACACCCTCGTCGTGATATGACCATGCAGTTGAAAGCGACGTAAGACCCAAATTGAAAAAAAGCGTTGATTTAAATAATCAAGCTAGGTTAGCTGAGTCCAATGCACTAGATTGTTTACATTAGATTGTTTACACTAGATTGTTTACATTAGATTGTTTGCATTTTATTGATTACATTAGATTGTTTGCATTTTATTGATTACATTAGATTGTTTACATTATATTGATTACATTATATTGTTTACATTATATTGATTACATGATTACATTAGATTGTTTACACTAGATTGTTTATATTAGATTGTTTACAGGAGATTGTTTACATTAGATTGTTTACATCAGATTGTTTACATTGGATAGTTTACACTAGATTGTTTACATTTCTAGCGCCCGTGACTCAGAGAGACCTGAGGTCAGAGTCTCAGCTGATAAACCAACGGATCCCTACGCTACCTATGTTACCAGACAAGCGCCTTAACCACTCGGCTACCAATGCAGTAAAGCCTAAAGTTAATTTGTAGCATTGGGGAAGCAAGTGAAAGTATTAAAAATAAGAGGAAAGTTGAAAGTCAGAGCTAAGAGAGGAGAGAGAGAGAGAGAGAGACCAAAAAGTGTAAGAGAAAGAAAATAAAGCTTCTATTATTAAAAAGAAAGGAGAGAGAGAGAGAAAGAGGATAAGGGGGGTGCAAAAGCAATTAAAATGCGCAGAATTTGATTGGTTAAAAAAAGGCAAAAAGTCGGAACGCAGCTCTTATATCGTATTAAGAGTTTGAAATATGGCCATTAAGAAGTCTTATCGGTGGAGCACACTCCTAATTACAGGTAATTAATCTTCATTTAGTTTGCTCTCGTAAGGCAAGGAATAACGCAGGTAGCAGCACTCCGTCCCACATTCTTGTGCAAACAGCTTTCTAGATTGTAAGGAAAACTTATAGCTGATGTAAGCTGCGCAGTTTTTAAGAAAAAAATTCCAGTGTTGGTCAGACATGATGTGAGAAATTTTCTCCGAGCAACTTTGGTATTTATGTAGTGTTGATGCCCATAGCATAGGTAGCCAGGTGGGTACGCGTTGGTGTAAATAAAAATTCACATTTCTCATGTAAAATATTCATCTAAGTTCATTCTTCAATCTTAGCTTTTCTTCCTAAACCTACTTAAGGTTGGCATTGTCCAACCTTTCTTATGATTGACTTGATTGAGGTTGAAAAAAAGATGGAGAGGACGATTTCTTTAATTTTAAATACCTATTAGGTGTCTAAAGGGTATCATTTTCTATCCATAACTACATTATTATTGTGTACCTTACCTACTAGTGTATCTATGATCCGATCTTCCCTTATAATCGGATGTAATCCTATTTCTAATTTGGCCCTTAGGTTCATCAGTAAGACTATTGGGGTTTTTTAATTACATATAAGATCAAGAGTTATAGTGCAAGATCTAATTAATTTTGCTCTTACGATTATTAGATAGAATTTTATCATTTTTTTTCAATGTATGTCCTTTAAATCTTAGTTTTGCAGAATTTCCAGCTAGGTGTCTCATAGTAGAAGCACCCTCAACATTTCCTTCCTCGGTCTGTTATCTCCTCAAAATAATGTTTCACGATTTCACATCCCTGAAACAGAACCCAGAATTAACATTCCATCGGCGTTCTCTGTTGCTACCATCACATCCATGGCTTTTTATAGCTCTCTGAGTGTGTATCTTACATTTTATTTCACTTTTGTTAAAAACGTTTTAAAATTTTAAAACAGTAGCTAGGAGGAGGTGGTGAGAGAAAAGAGAGGTAGGTAGGGATAGGGAGAGAGAGAGAAAGAGAGAGATATACAGAGGGAGGTAGTAAGAGTTAGAGAGAGAGGAAGATGGGGATAGGGAGAGAGAGAGAGAGAGAGAGACAGAGGGAGGTATTAGGGAGAGACAGAGAAAGGAAAAGAGAAAGAGAGGGAAGCAGGGAGAGAGAAATAGAGATATATAGGAGGGGAGTAAGAAAGCGGGATACAGAGAGGGTTTTGGTTTTTCAGGTCAACTTGTGGTCATAATATTTTTGGCATCATGACCAGATAGAAAAAAAAAACCAAGGAAAGAAGATTACCTATCTCATTTGGGATGTACCTATGTGTAATGTAGAAGTACTTTCGTAAATGACTAGTTAAATGTAATAATAAATAAATTAATATGTACTTACCTACAAATACAGTCCAAGATATACACTCGACCCTGGACATCTATTCTTCTATATATTAGAAGTGGAATTTTTTCAATGAGCACTTTAACCAATTATAACATTGTCGTTCGTGCCGAGGTGAAGGATGTTGTACTTTTAGAAAGACATCAGTGAGTCCAATTCACCGGTAGAGTTCAGTAAAAAAAAAAAAAAAAAATTGTCATACGATGTACAGAATGTAAACCAAGGTAAAATTGTCTAAGTTCGTTATACATATTCATTTTAAGAATCAAGAATATTTCTCAAAAATAAGATATTGGGTATTAAAAATACTGAATAGTCCTATAATTCTACACTAAACACTAAAATTGTGATATAATAACACAATGAAACACATTATTATTATTATTTCTCTTGGTCTCAAATAATGTCCTAGACCTTCGTTAAGCAATACATAATTTTTATTTGATTTCATTCTTTCAATTCGAATTGTGTTGGTATTAGGGTATATTTTTCAAGCGGACTTAATCAAATTAGAGTTAAGTGGGATAAACGAGAAGGGATTTTAAAAAAAAGCAGAGAATAGAAAAAAGCTTGACCACTTGGAAGTCCCCATTCCAGAATTTACTCCCTTCTGCCTGGGATAAACAGTATCCTGTTGAACCTTTCACGAGGGAAAAAAATCCACTACAATAGGGGGAAAACAGTGTGGTTTTCAAACAATAAAATACCACAGATCTCTTTTTTTGTTTTTTTCTGAATGAAAAAAAATGTTCTTTTTTTTATGCCCCATCTGTCTCAGGAGCGTTTATTTCAATTTGTATCTCCCACCTTGTTATAAAGGTGGTATATACCTTTTTTTATTTATTTAGAATTGAAACCAGTATACGGTAGATGTACTATGTGATATACCTAATGTATATACTAAGTATACATACGGTATACGTATATTGCAACATTACCTATCATACCTAAGTCTTAAGTCTGATAGGTAATGTTGCATTATATCACAATTTTTAGTAGGTAGCACGGAATTATAGGACTTTTCCATGTCTTTTAATATCCTAGTATCTTATTTTTGCCTATAATTCCGCTAGGGATCGAACCCAGGTTATCGTTCTTGCAATGCAATGCTCAACTGACTCAGCCACGGTGACTTCTTATGATAGGTAATAATAATGACTAATGACATTGTTGTATTTTTTTACTTCCGAGAAATTTCTAATATTATTTATCATTGTAGCGGTAATGAAAATACAGATATATCGTAGGGTTCCGTAGGTTCGAATCCCAAGCAGTGCCTGAATTTTGCTCAATAATTTGAGTTTGCGACCACATAAGAATAAGACTTGAGTGTTAGGTGGTAGAAAATGCTTTGAGCACTAACCTCACCTGGTGTTGCCTTCCACTAAGGAGTTTTATTGAAAGTTCATAATATTGACTCAAGGGTACCTAATTATAACCTCATAATTTTGTTCTGGGCTTAATAGCTTTATTTATAAAGCTTTGCCCTTATTAGATTTAGTACATTATTAATATTATTATTAGAATAAAATTACCTGTTTCGTATTCAAACGCCTTATATAATTTATTGTACTGAAAACTTAACACGCACACAGCCGCCGGTAGCAAATGCCAAGTTTCACAATGCCATTCGTCGAGCAATTGAAAGTCTGTCAGGTGCCACGCAAATAACTCCGGAGTATCGCTGATGCTTTTTGAACTTTTCATTTGCCCCTCCCCCCCTCGTGTTTATAATTAAAATGTAATTATTTTACAACTTTTCTCCATACCTAATTAGCATTAATGCTTTTACTTTAGTTGCTCACTTCTTTGGGATCTTCTTTTTATCTTCCTCTCCTTCTCGTACTTTCAGTTATCTGTATTATTCCTTTCCCTTTCTCTCTCTCTCTCTCTCTCTTGTACTTTTAGTTATCTGTGTTTCGCGTTCTCTCTCTCTCTCTTTCTCTTTATGTGTCTCTTTCTTCTTCTGTCCTCTTTCTTTCTCTCTTGTCGCACTTTCAGTTTTCTCTCTCTCTAATTTTCGCACATGTTTCTCTTTTTCGCTTTCTCTCTCTCTTTTTCTCTATCTCTCTCTTCTCTATCTATCTCTCTCTCTCTTTCGTACTTTCGTTATCTGTATTTCGCGTTCTCTCTCTCTCTTTCTCTTTATATGTCTCTCTTCTTCTTCTGTCTCTTTCTTTCTCTCGCTTTCTTTCTCCCTCTCTCTCCCTCCATCTTTCGCACTTTTAGTTTTCTCTCTCTCTATTTTTCGCACACGTTTCTCTGTTTCGTCTTCAATTCCAACTTTTATGTTTTCAGGATTATTCGAGAAATTAATGGCGGCGTGTGCTTTGCATAACTTTGCAAGAAACTTATGGCGTTTTGAAATGTACAGTTGTACATGCATATTTGCATAGTAATAACTCTATGCTTCAAGAGTGTGTAGCACCAAATAATTTAAAATAAAATAAAAATAATAACAATAAAAATCTGGTGTAAACGCCACACGACTTTCCTTATTCCCCCAAAAAGAAGTCGAATTCCGAAACTGGTGACTCAACGGTAACAGATAACTAAAAATCCATGCCAAATTCGTAATCAGCACTTCAAAATCATTGGATTTTTATGTAGGTAATAATAAACATGTTAGTCAAAACGGGTCCCCCCAAAATACCGGTAAATTGTGGCTGAGGCCAAAAAAGTTCAAGATATCAAAAAATGATCAGAATAGACCCTTTTATTTTTTTAATCGAATAAAATGTTGCTTTCCAACTTTTGAGATTCTGCAACAGGACCCGCCGTTAAGTAGGATGGCCGGATCCAATCAAACTCAACCATGGGACAGACAGGTTGAACAATGCCAACCTCGTGAACGTTTGGGAAAAGGCAAAGTGACAGAAGAAGACATCAATTTTTACTAAAAAAATCAATTTGTTTTCCGTTATTAGTACTCGAACCAACAGCCTCTAGAATCTGCCGACTTATCGATCGAGCTACTTACTGAGATTTGTTACAATTTTCGGGTTATTCCAGGTTTTTTTGTTTACCCAATAAAGTGGTGAGGAGAGAGAGAGAGAGCGAGAGAGCGAGGGAGAGAGAGAAGAGAAAGAGAGAGAGAGAGAGAGAGAGAGAGGGAGAGTTAAAGAGAAAGAAATAATGGTAGACAAAGAGTGCTATTTTAATTTTAAAAAGGAAAAACATAGCAATTACAAGCACCTGTTAATGTTTCCCTGTTAAGATTGGTACATGAGTGTATAGCAGAGTGAAACAGCTACATACATAGAATACATAGTATAAATACTATACATACATAGATTACATACATAGAATACATACTTTAGTGCTCAGAAAATGGAAAATATGAGAAGAACGGTGTGAGAAAGATCCTAGATGTAATAGGAAAAAGGTTGGGTGGAAGAGATTGCCAGAGGCAATAACCCCGCCCTTCAGTTAGGACATAATTTATGTATAATAATATATCATTAACTATTTCATATAGTGAACAGTACACCCTGAAAAATTCCGTACGTAGTCATAATTAGGACGTATTAGCGTTTTACGATGTACAGTTTTAATTTTTTTTATGGAATAAAAATTATGGTTCAGCACTGATATTGAATAAAATCCGGAAAGTTGGATGAATATGTGATAAGTATCTGTGTATTTACGATGAGTAGATCGTATTAACGTTTTCTCTTTGCACCTGATAAATATTTTTAAAAAAAATAAGACAAATTCATAAATAAATACATTGGAACCTGGATATTTTTACGAGAACTGGTTATAAGAGAAACCTCGATTTAATAAAACATTTTTCAGGTCCAATTAACCTCTCTTCAAGGAAAATAACCTCTTTATAAGAAAAATATACCTACATAGATATACCTACACAAGATTATGTGCTTTTTCTTATTTTTGTTAACTGTCAACCTTGTATTCCTTTCTTTTTTCATACATAGGTACCTATAATATGTATACAAACTATTTTCATCTAAAAAAATCTCTATCTAACTTGGATTTATAATATAAAAACTCATGTATTAGTGTATCCTATATTTATTATGTATTTGTGTTTCTTATATTCGATATTTAAAAAAACTTGGATATAAGAGAAAAAAATCCAGTACATCTAGTTCTCTTTTGTCCAGGTTCAAATAATATATACAAATTTCACCCTCTGTTACAGGAGGAGTTCCATCAGCACAGAAGACATCAGCAATACGCTGCTGAATTGATAAATTGAATTCAGAATAAAGCTCGTCAGCAGATGCCATTTATTCGAAGACGATATCAAAATAAAACGCCAGGCAGAGAAAAGAAAAGGAAATTAAAATAAATTTGATGAAAAGTTTAGAACAAAAGTGGAATAGGGAGGGAGGAATAGCAGCACCCTGTCTTCCACCGCCTTCAAGAAAATAATGATGCACGCTGGAGGACACCTTCACTTCGCTTTCACAGATTTTTTTTTTTCATGTAAAGTTTTCTACTTTATGTGTTCTTTCTTTTTAATAAAAACAATAAAAAAGTATTTATTTATAATTTGGTAGCGCAGAATTATAGGACATTCCGTATTTTTCATATGCCACAATATCTTATTTTTTTCCTCTCTGCTATTTCCAATACTGATATTATTATCAGACAATTTTCCTTTAACTCGCAAGGAGGTGTTATTATTGCCTTAGGCAATCTCTGCCATTAAACCTACCTTCCGCCACTTTGATTTGCGAAGAGTTATTGAGTAACAAGAAAAGAGGAAAAAGATTTATTTAAAACAAATATATAATTATATACTACCTTTACATAATTATACATACAAAGCAATTCATATTAAAATCACAGGTGATAGACTTCATCCATCTTACCTACTTGCATGAGGCAATTTTCTTAACATGCAGGTATTGCAGGTAGCATTACCTCGTTGGATCGCCAAAGAAATCCTTTTGAAAGAGAAAAGCCTTGGGGGCCCTATTGCCAGTGAGACGAACCAAACTATTCAATTTTTGAAATCTCCTTTGTGTCGGTATTGGTCAATCTCTTCCTCACTTTGGTTGGTTGGTTGGTTAAGGTTGGTTGGTTCTGGCACTCCTACTCCAACATTTAATGGCTAACACGGCTGTTGTTGGTACCGCATCTAAAAAATAACGTCCCACAAGCATGATTCTTCGGGTGGAATTCAATACTAAACATGCTTTTTGTGCTGAAAACTATGAGTTAAAAATAAAAGGAAACTATTTTATAAAAATGAAACTACCCCTCAAAACAAGAGGACTGTATCCCCTTAGTGTGGGGTAGTCGCATTAAATATTATAACCTATTATGTACAATTATTAATGCAAAAAAAGTAAACACGTTGAAAATTTATATGAGGATGATTTTCACTCGACTTCCAAAAAGAGAAAAAAAAGAGAGAGCAATTATTCAGAAAAATAAAATGAAAGCAAAAAGAGCTGAAGAAAAGATATGGAAATAAGTTGAGGGGGAGTAAGATGAGAAGGTTTGTGGGGGGGGGGGGGGGGGGGGGGAATAAAAGTTGGGGGAGAGGGTTGAGATAAGAGTTTAAGAGTTTAGGGGTGGAAGAAAAGGGTGGAAGAAAAGAGTTGGGAGGGTTAGAGGATTGAGGGTGGAGTGGAGGGGGAGGAAATGAGAAAAATTGTATTATGTTGTGAATGTAAGCGCGAGTGTGGAAGATGATGAAAAAAGGTCTGGAGAAAGCTGAAAGAATGAAACGCATTTGCTTTCCAAAGCTCTCCAGAAAGAGAGAGAGAGAGAGAACTAAGAGTGCGACAGAGAGAGAAAAAAAGAGACACATAAAGAGAGAGAGAACGCGAAACACAGATAAGTACGAGAAAGAGAGGAAGATAAAAAGTAGATCCCAAAGCTGGAAACTAGCGTCGAGCATTGGAATCGCAAAAAACACAACAACAACAACAAAAATGGAGCGGGTTTTAAATATTAGTGAGTATTTTTATGATTAAATTAGTGTACGATTAATATTGGTATGACATTAGTACCACTGGAATGAAATATGCATCAAATGGTTCAGGGATCTCCTACGTCTTCTAAGTTCTAAGGATAGGTTTTTAGTGGGTAAAAATCTCACACCCCAGGGAGTGAGGTGGCTGGGTGTCTTTAGAAGATTTTCCTATCCTCACTAAAAAAAGACAAGAACATTATTACAGGCAAAAAATAAATATACTGTAATTCTACAGCTTATTATAAATATAATTATTTTAGTTGACATAAAAATAACATACCTACATAGGTCTTACAACCTATATCATTACGAAATCTTTCTCCACCTTATAGTGGTAGTATCATGATTTTTAGCATGATAAAAAACAAGATTTAAAAATAACTCTCACATTACATACACAATATTAGTTTTCGTAACTCACCAGCACTCATTACCAATTCCATCCGTTGAAACAAAACTACTAGAACACCTGGATGACACGAAACTAGTCTTGCTGAAATAAAAACAGTTGGTCAACTGCCGGTCATCCTATATCGGAAGAAGTGGACAAACGCGTAATTATTGTCCTATTCTTTACCAGCGCGCGAAGCAGTAATCCGACGTTAATTATTAAAATTTATTCCATACATTTAATTTCAATATGTAAATTAAAAAATAAATATGTAAATTAAAATAATTCTTTTAAAATTTATTGATGACCTTTGATCGGAACTGTCGAAATTCCGAGGGTACGCAACCTGTTTAGGATTTTTGTTTCTTGCTCATCAACCAGTTTTTTCTTCGAGTTTATTTGTTTGATACATAAATGCCGAAGGGATTTTTTTTTCAATAGCCCCTTGAGTAATTTGCATACACGGGTAACTTTAGGTATGAGAGTAACGAGCAATCATTGCATCGTTTTCTTTTTATTGGAAGGATTTGAAATTGGTCTTCGATATTTTCTTCAGGTAAGTAAAATGCGTTTTGGAAATTAAAAATTAATTTGAAAATGTGTGTCAAACGTCCGTTTGACCGGGACAGTCTCGGTTTGAGGCCGCTCTTCCGACGTCCCTTCTGTCATTGTATTATTATTTTTTTTTTTTTTAATGATATTTATTTACAGAGGAGGCTTAACAATTGTATTATTTTCTGTCTCGCTTTGGCCAACAACATTATTCTGTAAAGGCGGCAACGAAATCACATGGGTTCAACCCCTTAATTTGTATATTATATAAAAAAAATTGCAACATTGTTAAAAAAAAAAAAAAAAAAAAAAAAATGATACGTTATTTTGATCACCAGCTTACCGCCTTAATCACTCAATAACCAAATTAATGTTTGAAAAAAATTACCAATATATTAACAGAGATGATTCTGTTGTACAACTATTACAGTCAGAGATAATTCTGTTCTACCACCATTACATTGGCTGAGATAATTCTGTTCTACCACCATTACATTGGCAGAGATAAATCTGTTCTATCAACATTACATTGGCTGAGATAATTCTGTTCTACCACCATTACATTGGCAGAGATAATTCTGTTCTACCACCTTTACAATGGCAGTGATAATTCTGTTCTACCATCATTTTTTTTTTTTTGTTTTTAAGTGGGGTTTAACGTCGCTTTCAACTGCCATGGTCATATCACGAAGGGGTTTTACCCTCCATTCGCAGGAAATTCACAAACCTGCTACTCACATTGACCTCACCCAGCCTGAGTGGGGCCGGGAAAAGCCAGCGTCACGAGAATTAGAATTTGAATGGTCACCCATCCAAGTCTTAACCTCGCTGGATGTCGCTTAACTTCGGTGTTCTGAAGGGAACCGGTGTATTCAACATGCCATCGACGCTGGCTACCATCATTTCATTAGCAGATATAATTCTGTTGTACCACTTATACTTTTAAAGAAATAATTCATGTTTGGCAAAGGTAATTGTGTTGTGCCCATTGATCAAAGATTATTTTCTTGTAGGTACCACTATAAATTGCATTGGCAGAAATAAATCTCTTGTACCACCATTACTGCCGACCTCCGTGGCTCAGTGGTTAAGAGCATTGGTTGCTGACCCGGAGGTTGCGGGTTCGAATCCCGGCCGGAGCGGAATATTCTAACCGAGTTTTCCGCTTCCGGAATGGTATGGACGTAAAGGTGAAGTGCCCTGAAGTAATGCGAAAGCAGTTCCGGGGCACAATAACCTTTAAAAAATAACCATTACAGTGGTAGAGATAATTCTTCTGTACCGAAATACATTGGTAAAGGTAATTCTGTTGTGCCCCCATTGATCAAAGATAATTTTCTTGTACCACTATTGAATTGGCAGAGATAATTCTATTCTGCCACCATATTACATAGGTAGAGATAAATCTTCTGTACCGAAATATATTGGCAAAGGTAATTGTGTTGTGCCCTCATTGATTTCTTGTACAACTATTGCATTGGCAGAGATAATTTTTTTTACCACCTTTTGGTGGTAAATGAGATAGTTGGTAGAGATCATTCTTCTGTACCCAAATAATTTGGCAAAGATAATTCTGTTTATTTGCAAGCATAAGATTGGTAGAAATAATTCTTCTGTACGGAAATACATTGGCAAAAATGATTGTGTTGTGCCCCATTGATCAAAGATAATTTTCTTTTACCACTTTTGCATTGGCAGAGATGCTTATTATACTGTACCCCATTACATTGAGCAAAGATAATTCTTCTGTACCCCCATTAGCCCCGTTACATTCTCAGATATAATTCTATTCCACCACCATTACTCCGACACCCTAAGGGTTTCGCATTTCCCGAGCATAATTTCTGCACAAAACTTGAGCATCCGTGGAGCTCAACTTTTAATTGCTTTTCTATTTTAATAAAATTGCGAAACTTAATATTATAAATTGAGAACTCTTTTCGCATTAAGTCTGCACTGGGACACATAATTATGGCAAAGTTTTCTTCTCTATGTGCCACGCTAGTTTTCTCTCCGGCAAACACGAGTGTTGAGTTATGTAATACTTGTGTCTTCGATTATGTACTTGAGTCTTGAGTTATGTGCTTGTGTCTTGAGTTATTTACTTGTGTCTTGAATTATTTACTTGTGTCTTGAGTTATTATTATTATAATGAAACTTGATCAGGTGCTAATGCCTGATATGGCATTCTCTTCCACACCACCCTAGTGTCGTGTGGAAGAGAGCATGGCGAAAAATAGTTAAAACAAGTAGGTGTAGTTAGGGTTTAATAAACTCAAGAAGAAAAAGGCCCTTTTTCTTGAAAAACAAATGCCTGGTGTTGGTTTACAAAATAAACTTAATAAGCATCTTATTTCTCGGAGAGAATCAATGGCGCTCTGCTCTAAGATTGGGAGGCGAGCGTTTCCCTTCAAAATCCCCATCGCGGCTTGATAAATGACTTGCGAAAGTAATTATTATAAGTCAACAGAACCAACTCTCCCCTTGTCACGTTCGCACCACTCTCCTGTCGTCCCGACTCTCCCGCCGTGCCCATTTTCCCCACTCCATCCTGACTTTTGTTTTCTTGGGGAGCGGAAGAGAAAAATGTTTCTTTCTTCGCCGTTCTCGAAGCTTATTATTATTTTTTGCCTTTCTTAAATTTCTTACACGATGAAAAATGAGAGTTGGCTTTTACCCTCGCAAGAAAGAGGGAGGGAAGTTAATTTTGTTGAGGAACGACTGAGGGAGGCAGTGAGGGATGTGAGGGAGGCACTGAGGGATATGAGGGAGGCAGTGAGGGAGGAAATCTGTGTAGCCTGATGAAAGTATTCTAATGTTCAAGAGAAATTCCTCAAGTTTAACGACACAGCAGCTAGATCGACGAGACAACTACCGACATTCTAGAGGTCGGTAGTTCGATTCCCAAATTATTTTGGAATAAACTAGTTGGAATAGTTTTGTTGTGATATTCACACATACATAATAATATATTATGATAAAAGTATCTATTAAGAATTATTCCGTGTTTGTGAGTGAGACAGATAACTAACCTTTTTAAGATAAATTCTTCAAGTTGCAGCAAAGTTCAGGGCTGGTAGACAACCAGTGAAAGAGGTACATTAGAGTGGCTGGGTTGTTTGCCCACTGATACCTGAGTAGAATGACCATTGGCTTTAGTTATTCCACTGATCTGACGAGAACTGGTGCATTCAAAGTGCCATCTGGGTAAAAATATTCAGGGAAAGATAAATTCCAGATACAGTCGCAACTGGATATGAGATTTTTTTAAAAGGTAAGTGTGCCCTGGAACCGCTTTCGCATTACTTCAGGGCACTTTGCCTTTACATCCATTACATTCTGGATACGGAAAATTTCAGTCAGACATTTCTGCTCCGGCCGCGATTCGAACCCGCAACCTCCAGGTCAGTAACCAATGCTCTTAACCACTGAAATAACTGAATATAAGAGATATGAGATAACTGAATATAAGAAAAATATGGATATATAGAACGGTTTCCACATCAAACTACCTCTGTACAAGGGAAATTTAATTTACCTCTTTATAAGAGAAACCTGGATATAAGAGAAACATGGACAATGGATATAATAGAACGATTTCCACATCAAACTACCTCTGTATAAGGGAAATTTACCTCTTTTATAAGAGAAACCTACTGGATTAGCTATTAGCTCAGTGGTTAAGCACTCGCTTGCCATGCGGATGGTCCGGGTTCGATCCCCCGTGCCGACAAAAATTGTATTCTTAATTTGGTTACTATTGTTTGTAAGGGTTACCTTTCGGTGCGTTCGTGTTGACCCATCCCCTAATTGGGAAGTATTGTGTCACTTCTCGCCCATCAGAGGGGAGGCATACTACGGGATGGGTAGGCTACAACACAGACCACAAGCGTCTACAGTAGCTCCTGTTTCATGGCTACGAAATAAAAACGGCTGTGAAACACTCCTCTTAAAAAAAAAATATAAGATGAAACGGTCCACCAGGTACGGACAATCAACCTTTGCAGGTCACTGAGTGTTGGGCTCAGTCCCTTTAATGTTATTATTATTGAAATAGAATCCCGACGAGTACATTCATTAAAAAATATGGAAACACAATTAAAATATAATTTTCTTACAGAGCATAATACTTATAATTTATAATAATATAGAGTGCTGAGGAGTAATTTGATTACTGGAACGCCATTTTCTATCTTCTTTCTCTCTTACTGAAAAACAATGAAAGTTTTCCCCCAGTAAAACAAGATGATAATAAGATTGTTAATGTTTAAATATTAGTAACTTCATTGACTATCATGTAGCCTGGTGGTTAAGGCGGTGGACTTGTAACCTGGAGGTTGGTGGTTCAATAAAAAAAGTCCCAAGAAGGACAAAAAATTAAGAAAACAAGTTTGAGTGGTATTAAATTGTGACATTACGATTTTGAATAAAATAAATAGTTATGCAATTTTTTTTTATAATCAACTGAATTATGCATTATGTTTGTTTTTGTTAATTGGGTTTAACGTCGCTTTCAACTGCATGGTCATATCACGACAGGGGTAGTACCCCTCCACAGGAAACTCACAAACCTACTATATGTATACCTACATTAACCTCAGCCAGACTAGGTTGGGCTGGAATGCGAAAAGTCTTCACTTCGCTGGACGTTGCTTAACTTCGGTGATCCTACGAGAACCGGTGCATTCAACGTGCCATCGACGGCGGCTAATTATGTTATAGGTAGTTCAAAAAGAGAAAAAAAAATTAATTTCAACTTTATTATTTGAAAAGTTTCTCAGTTCTACCTTACATTATAAAAAATTATATTTATATAAAAGGTATATAAAAAAGTAGATTTATACAAGTCTGCTTCGGTAGCCACACGTAGTCAGAAAGGCTATAGTACCTACCCCAGTCTATTGTTACATTCAGAGAGCAACTTAATGTGATTTAGACTTTCCTCGAGTTTTTCCAACTTTTAATAGAATGGTATGAAGAGGTGGGGAAAAAAGTTACAGAGATGCACTTGGAATAAAGCTCTTGACGTGAATTTTTGAACAAGGTAGGCCTGAAAGTTGGGAAAAATGCACAGACTTGGGGCCGGTTACAAAGTCAGGCCTAATACATAATATCTCCCTTGCCTTTATTACAGCATATTAGCTTATGTTGCTATTGGGGTCGGCATTGTTCAACCTCATGGTTGAGGTTGGTAGGGTGGAGCACTTTTTTTCGGCTGTATGCACTTCCCAGCGCCAACGATTCTATTTGAGTTCAACTTCCTGATTAGGACGGAGGAATTACCCTCCATTCGCTGGGAATCGTACCAGCTAAACACATTAACCTCACCCAGCCTGGGTAGGGCCGGAAATGACAGCCTCACGTGTTTGTATATGGAACAGAATTTTCTTCTAAAAGTTTGCCCCAGCCGGGAATCAAACTTGGGATTTCTAGACTACGGGCAGTAGTTACAACCAATACGCAGACATAATAATAATAACACTCTTTAGAGGAAGGAAACCATTTACATTTTCTACCACCTAACCCTCAGAGTCTTATTATTATGTATTCAAATTGACGAGGAAAAATCCATGCACTGGGTGGGATTCGAACTAACGGATTCTTACACTACATGGATTTTCAGACTATAGCATGTTAACCACTTGCTACCAGTTCTAGTTTGTCTAAGAAAATAGTTTTGCCTAGGACGAACTTTTTTGTCCTAAGAATAGTTGGACCGGTAATATCCCGAATAAGGCTCAAGATTTATTATTTTATTATTAATCCGGTCATTATTATTATTATTAAGATTACGAGAGACAAGGGTGAACGGAAGGTTGGTACGAAACTCCGTATTTATTTACCGTGTTATATATTTATAAAATATGTAAAAAATATTACATAAATAGAAAATATTCTGCCTACATGACTTTATTGCCATATAACATGAACATCGGTATTTTCCAAACGGAAAAAAAACAAGAAATTATTTTCTTTAATATGCCAAGGAACATAAAAATATTTCTAAAAATAATTCCGAATTTTTGTCTGAAGAAATAAAATACTTAAAGTGGGTTTTTGAATGAGATAATACCGTGCAGTATACAGTTCTCTCTGCTTGCATGGAAATGAACCATAAAACTCGATGTTTTCGTATGAAATGCATAGCATAGGTACTATAAAATATTATTTTCAGAGAAATATTAGAACTATACTGTATTAAATATCACCCCTTCAGTATTTTTACGTTGGTTTCGGTAGGTTTTTGGTAAAGACATAGTGGTAAAGACCCAGAGGTCGCTCGAAACCACTGAGATATTATAACATAGAGGGAACCTTACCTATCTCGAATTGAACAAATTTATGTGTCCAACTTTGAACAGCTGATGGTCCCTCTTTCAACAAATCCCGGCCTCTGATTGGTTCAATTTTTTTGATTTATTTGTTTACCTCATGCAGTGGCGGATATCTTAACATCCTTAATTTTCACGTCAGATACTAACTCTAATATTACTAGATAATAAGTAGAAAATAAGGAAAGTAAAAGAGGAATCAATGACAAAAATTACTAATAGGTAAGTATGAAAAAAATAAAAATATAATTTTAGAAGAATTAGATAGTTTAGGAACCCACTCCTTCGCGAGAGAAAAATTACTACTTACAACTCCGGCACTGATTTTGAAATCAGCTGATGGTCCTTACTGGACTCAAATCTTGATACATCGGGTTCCCTCTATGTTATATAATCTCAGTGCTCGAAACCCAGCCGGAATAAAGAGACACGAAAAAAATATAAAAACAAGTTTTTCTTCATCATATGATGGCGTCATCAAGAACGATGGTAGCCAGTCAGTGGAGTAATGACTCAACACGTCTACCACTGTCTACTGTCTATACAAGGAGGCTAATAATTGTCAAGGGCCCCCAGAACCAAGCCAATGCTGGTCTACTCCCTGTTTATAGTCCCCCAGCCAGACTGCTGGTCTACTCCTTGTTCAAAGTCCCCAGCCAGACATAAAAAAATAATATGGGTTTACTCTGTTATTTTTTGTTGTTGATATTTTGAATTTTTTGGAACCCGGCCCATCAAATCCAATGATTTTGAGATGCTGATTCCGAATTTTACATTGATATTCAACTAACGCATTTTTGTGGACCCTGAACACCCAAGTACAGAGCAGAAAAATTCCTGCCCTGCTGGGGATCGAACCCAGGGCACCGCTCACTCTGCCACGGGGACTATTTCAGTGAAATAAGTAAATAATTACGTATGAATTCGCAATAGTATTAGGTACCTATATAATTATATTTTAATACGTACATAATATGAGTCCTTTGATTTTTCCAAAGGCTCTAAGCTCTAAGCTATTAGAATATACTTTCTTGAGAGTTGTATGTATACTACATAATATTGCGTCTTAAATAAACGAACTTACCTACTCACATAAACTACCACCTTAAACAGAACAAATTTAATAGTTCCCTTATCTTCTCATGAGATCATTCACTCGGATTTCATTCTCAAACCATTACCAATCGTTAAGATTTCACTTTCAAACCAACAATCTGTGTTCTGCTTGAATTTCCTAATCCACAGTAATTTGGGGCACCTCCTTGCAATTGCCACATGGACAGAGGGTCTCAGGGGACCTAGTGAAGCACCATCGCAAGGTCAGGCAACATCTGCTTAGCCAAATGACCTAGATTTTTGATTTCTATAAATTTTATCATATGAGAATACTGGTGATAATAATTATTTAATTTGCGTTGTGGTAGATAAAATGTTTGACCTTTCAGAATGATTCTATACAACAAAAAATTCAAAAAACTAGTAGGTAGGTAATTAGATTTTTTAGATTCTGTGGTTGTGTAGGGGAGACCGCTGATGTTAGGGACGATTTTTTCTTAGGATTTTTATAATTTTTTCCTTCAAAGATTTCTTGTTGAAAGTAAATACCATAGATCTAAAATTTAGTTTTTCACGTTTAGGCAACACATAATATAATTTAACTATAAGTGAAAAAGAGATTTTTCCATTTTCCCTCATTAACTTTTTTGTCCCTAACATCGTAGGAGCTGTGTTGTTAGGGACACCGTCCACGATGTTAGGGACCTGTTATTCTAGATAGGAAATATAAATGATAAGGCAAAAATTATTTTTTCCAAAAAAAGTTGTAATTTAAAACAAAATAATAAGAGATCAATTGGTAAAATGATATCTCTGATTTTTCTTAAAAAATAACAAAAATTTAACAAGATATGATCTGTTTAACAACAGATATCACACACATAATATATGCAAATATGCATCCACAGAAACTGAGACCCTCTATGTCTTCATCTTATACCGGCGATTAGGCATTTTGATGATGTCTATCTGAAACGATGAAAAGACACACAATATTAAAGTTTTTGGATAAAAATCATCGTGTGATTAAAAACTTGACAAGAACATCTGCTCAATTTCGATTGGAAATGTTAGGGACACTTTCCTTGCTGTCCCTAACATAGTGTCCCTAACATAGATTCACTACCCATCACGTCATAAAACAATTTTTGTATTGAATAAATATCTTTTAAAATGAATCACTATACGCTAAAGCACCACAAGAATACAGGGTGTTTCAGAAAAGTGTGCATTAATTTTAACCACGTATTTTATGTACCATTTTAGGGGGGGTCAACTCTATAACAAAATGGGCGAAAGTGCTTTAAAACAAAATGGGCGAAAGTGTTTTAAAATGAACTGGGTAACATTTCAATGTAGTTTATCGGAAACAAAATTGATAAGAAAACAAATAAAAACCACGAGCACTGCATACATTTCGCAATTTTATTTTATTAAAGCATACCTACCAAATGAAAAATCATCAATTTCAAATTTGAGGCACTTGTCTTGTTTTTAGAGAAAAGTTATTCCGACCTTATCCGTGTAAAATAACATGGTTATTCATTTGGCGAAAACAAAATTCAAATTCGATTAACCACCAAAAAAGTATGGCCTATTTTCTTTCAGTTAACCCCCCTGTGGCCGTCCCTGAAAGTGCAATGACCTCAATTCTCACATCAAAATAACGGCGTCATCTTGTATTGGGAGTCAATTTTTTTCCGCGTTTCAATAACTCTAACATGTAAGGCGTAATTCAAAATCTAAGATTTTTTTAAAAAAACCTTTAGAGATGTGTATCTCCCTTATGAAGCACTTTCGCCCATTTTGTTATAGAGTTGACCCCCCCTAAAATGGTACATAAAATACGTGGTTAAAATTAATGCACACTTTTCTGAAACACCCTGTATATTAAACTCATTTTATAAGTTTTTAAACACATGCGAATAAAAGTAGAAAATACAAAAATAAAAAACTTGGATGCAAAAAAAAAACTTTGCACCATCGAAAACATAAAAAATGTCTTACCTGAAAAAGCCGAACCCCTATCCTTCGAATCTCAACCGGAAATAAAGCGGTGTTGAATTGTGATGGTGTAATTCGACGCACAGGCCTACTGTGCTCATCAAACCAGAGGAAACAAGCATGTCCCTAACATGTCAGTGTCCCGAACATCAGCGGTCTCCCCTACCTATGAGCCTAGGCGAAACTGGAGTCGGTGAGTGAAAATTTGAATAATCCTAGTTTTATATACAGGGTGGACCAAAAAAACGTTTACACCCGTTAATGGTAGATTACTGACGACATTTCCAGCCCGGATCTGCAATCCTTTTTTTCGGATTCGCCTTTGTAACTGCACAAAGTGATTTTTTGCAACTTTCCAAAAAAGTCCGACTTTGGCTTATTCTTCAGGTCAGTACTTTTTTCCTGTTTAAGATGAGTTGATTCTGAACAATTCTCCAGAAAGCTAACAAAATTTCGATGTTTCTAGTCACACTACTTTGTTTTTTACGGTTTGGTTTGTCATATTTTTTTACACCTGAACGGAAAAAAACACTCGAAAAAACTTTTTTACTAAATAAAACACTCGACATTTGTCCGAACAAATTTTGGCACAGACACGGGCAAGTTTGATAAAAGTTGGCGGCCACCCCGAGGATGCTAAAAAATAATTTTACGATTTTTTATCACGTGATCTTCTGGGAAAAATTATTAGATGTTTGCCAAAAACTCTTCAAAAATCCTGAGAGTTTTCTAGTTGTAGATTGTGTAAGGGCGTCTTGTATTGTTTACAATAATTGTTTACATTGCTTTTTTTGAATACCGCGGTCTCACATACCTTCATCAGCCAGTTTAGGAAAATTCAAATGATAAATTTCGTGATTCTCAGATTGTCAGTGGTGTTAGGTAGATGTGTCAGTGCTAAGAGTGTTAGTCGCACAACCGAGGTTCAATTCTCGGCGGTCAATAATTTTTTAATTATCAAAAAAATCTGTTGGAATATTTTATTCATACCTGTATCTGACCTGTTGTATGGTTTTTTTACTAACAACTTATGGTTTTTTTGGGGGTAATACCATCCGAAAATTGAGTTATATCAGATACTATTGGTATCACAATACACATAATTATTTTTCATGTAAGACCCTGAGAGACTGCCTTGATAATGTATGGATGGTTCTTCTTATGCTTCCCTACGAGAAAAAAAAAAAAAAAAAAAACTAGCGAATTTTCCTAACGATAATAGACTTTATGAAATGAAGCCAGGTAAATATGTAGGTAGGTTCTTCTATCATAAACAATCCTAATTAAATAACAAATACCTACCGATTTCCAACTCTTAATAGAAATCTTGAAAAAAAAACATGATAATATTTTGTAAAATTAATAAACTTTTGCAGTCTTTATTATGTTTTATACTATTTTGATATAAACAAAAAGGTATTTTAAAAAAAACATTTTGTGTTAGTATGTTCAATGAAAAACGATTAGAAGCGCACGATTAGCTCAGTGTGGAAGATCCCACCCCGGTCCGAACGCCAGAGCCAGCAAAAAAATCATGACTACAAAATAAAAAAGACTGTTGCCATTTTTTATTTAGCCATAGTACCCTCTACCTTCTTGCCTCTCTCTCTCTCCCTTCTCAATTCCCTCAGAGGAACTGTTGGAAGTGTCATCCACCTTCCTGGATGCAAAGGTTGAACCTCTTCATCATGTTCCGTCGAATGTTGCGGAAGATTCCAGGTTTTTCTGTCAGGTCGTGGAATGCCAACAGGATTCTTGCTACCAGATTCTGCTACTCTTGTGTCTCCACTGGCATTTCGTAAACTATGTTTTTCACGTGATCCCAAATGTTCCTGATGGCAGCTTCATATGCTAAATGCATATCTGCCATTTTAGCATCCGAATAATAATAATTATGTAACTTGTACTAAAAAAAACTCAAGAAGTTTAAAGATAATATTTCATAGAATGCAGAAAAATATGCTTGAAAACTATCATCGAGAAACAAACAATCATTCATTTGACTGGCCTTTAATTAATTCCAAGGAAAATAATTATCAGACATAAATAGCTAATTACTCTCTGAGTACAAGACGACCCTACACGGTCAACACTTTTAAGATTTTGAACATCATTTTTTGAGACTTACCTGGTTCGTTTTCCCAGAAAATCACGTGATAAAAAATCGTAAAATTATTTTTTAGCATCCTTGGGTTGGCCGCCAACTTTTATCAAACTTGCCCGTGTCTGTGCCGAAATTTGTTCGGGCAAATCTTGAGTGTTTCAAAGTGTAAAAATCTTACATGAGAATTTTTTTTCTATTCAGGTGTCAAAAAAGATGCCAAACCAAACCGTAAAAAACAAAGTAGTGTAGCTAGAAACATCGAAATTTTGTTGGCTTTCTGTAGAATTGTTCAGAATCAACTCATTTTAAACAGGAAAAAAGTACTGACTTGAAGAATAAGCCAAAGTCGGACTTTTTCAGAAAGTTGCAAAAAATCACTTTGTGCAGTTACAAAGGCGAATCCGAAAAAACGGATTGCAGATCCGGGCTGGAAATGTCGTCAGTAATCTACCATTAACGGGTGTAAACGTTTTTTTGGTCCACCCTGTATACAGGGTCTTCATAAAGTCTCACCCAGGTCTAGGTTTCTCGAAAACGACTCAGAATATCACAAAACGCAAAAAACCGTATTCCTTTATATTTAAGGGGATTGATTTTCAGCCAATTTTTTTTTGCCTACACGGCCCCAGTCAGGCTGGGCATGGACCAACTTTAAAATCTTAAATAGAATGGTATGTCTTGTGGCATATTGTTTTAAAGGTCTTATTGAGAGAAGTTCATTACAATAAATTTCACTGTGCTACAACTTACCGTTCTTGAGATACAGGGTCGGACGTCCTGCGTAATATCCATATATTTTGACCTATAACTCGTTAACCGTAAATTATGGAGAAAATTTTTCTTCATAATAATAACTCCTTATGGCAAGAACTTTCGAACAAGTTAAAACTTGATTTGTTTTTTCGTTAATTTTTTTTCGACTGTTCGTCCGGCTGGCTGACGAAACCGACCAGAAACTAACATCAACAGAGTATGACGAGTTATAACTTGTTCGAAAGGTCTTGTCATAAAGAGTTATTATTAACAAGAAAAATTTTCTCCATAATTTACGGTTAACGAGTTATAGGTCAAAATATATGGATATTACGCAGGACGTCCGACCCTGTATCTCAAGAACGGTAGGTCGAAGCACACTGAATTTTATTGTAATGAACGTCTTTTAATAAGACCTTTAAAACAATATGCCACAAGACATACCATTCTATTTAAGATTTTAAAGTTGGTCCATGCCCAGCCTGACTGGGGCCGTGTAGGCAAAAAAAATTTGGCTGAAAATCAATCCCCCTAAATATAAAGGAATACGGGTTTTTGCGTTTTTTGATATTCTGAGTCGTTTTCGAGAAACCTAGGCCTGGGTGAGACTTTATGAAGACCCTGTATATACAGGGTGAGCATAAAGTCTCACCCCACCCCCCGTATCTCGAGAATGGCTAAAAATACAAGAAAACGCAAAAACCCGTATTCTTTAATTTTTGGGGGGATTAATTTTCAGCTAAAAAAATTTGCCTACACGGCCCCAGTCAGGCTGGGCATGGACCAACTTTAAAATCTTAAATAGAGTAGTATGTCTTGTGGTATATAGTTTTAAAGGTCTTATAGAGAAAAGCTCATTGCAACAAATTTCAGTGAGCTACAACTTACCGTTCTCGAGATACAGGGTCGGACGTCCTGCGTAATATCCATATATTTTGACCTATAACTCGTTGACCGTACATTCCAAAAAAATGAAATTTGTTGATAATAACTCCTTATGGCAAGAACTTTCGAACAAGTTAAAACTTGATTTGTTTTTTCGTTAAAAATTTTTGGACTGTTCGTCCGGCTGGCTGACGAAACCGACCAGAAACTAATATCAACAGAGTATGTCGAGTTATACCTTTTTCGACAGAGCTTGTCATAAGGAGTTATTATCAACAAATTTCATTTTTCTATAATTTACGGTCAACGAGTTATAGGTCAAAATATATGGGTATTACGCAGGACGTTCGACCCTGTATCTCAAGAACGGTCAGTCGTAGCTCACTGAAATTTGTTGTAATGAACTTCTCTCTATGAGACTTTTAAAACAATATGCAACAAGACATACCATTCTATTTAAGATTTTAAAGGTGGTCCATGCCCAGCCTGACTGGGGCCGTGTACGCAAAAAATTTTTGGCTGAAAATTAATCCCCCTAAAAATTAAGGAATACGGGTTTTTGCGTTTCCTTGTATTTTTAGCCATTCTCGAGATACGGGGGGTGGGGTGAGACTTTATGCTCACCCTGTATAAAGTATAACATTACGCATTAGAATTTCTAATATGAACATTATAACAAATAGTTAATTTTTTACGAAGAAGTGTATTAACTAAACTAGGTAATGGAATAAATTTGTCGGTTTGAAAAAGAGAGAAAACAAACTTAGAATAGTGAAATTTTGAATAATCCTAGTTTTATATATAAAAAACACTGCCAATCATGGACACAATACTTCCTCGTGATTGTTTTACATTGTAAACAAGTGCCAATTTTGAGATTTTATACGAAATTACTTGTACTTAACCGATTTTCTTCAAATTTATTTTATATGGTAGAATATTGTTTTTTCTACATTCTAGATTCTACAAAAAATTCTGTATCGGCAAGTCGTGGTTCTTATTTGTCGACTTTATTGTCCAAAATTTCGGATTTTCTTAAATATCAGAGTCAAATTATAATTAATTAAAAAGTAAATATAAAAAGCCTGTAAAAAACAATAATATGCATATACATAAAAAATTTCATCAAAATCGGGTGTACCATTCACGAGATATAAGCATTGAGGTAAAAAGTTAGTGGTCAGGCGCATTTTCTCTTTCACCCAGAACCACTAGTACGAATTCGATGAATTTAAAATGGGACCATCTACAGAATGTCTCCTAGATGTGTGCAAAATTTCATCAAAATCGGTCGAGTAGTTTTCGAGATTTGCGTGTTACAAGGAATCGTTTTAACAGACCGACAGACCGATAGACGGACACAAAACCAAATTTGCTCAGGAGGTTATGAAACGTCCAGAAATATGAAAAAAATTGAAATCGGAGCAAAAAAAATATTTTTTTTTTACAAAAACGAACACAATACTTCCGATTTCTAATACCTATTAGAAATTTCTCGGAAGTAAAATATAACATTACGTATTAGAATTTCTCATATTATGCACCTTATAACAAATAGGTAATTTTTTACGAAGAAGTGTATTACCTAACTAAACTAATGGAATTAAGTTGTCGGTTTGAAAAAGAGAGAAAACAAACTTAGAATAGATAAAAAGATGGATCATGTAAATAATAGTAGAAATTAGATAACTTAGACCTTGGGTGTAGATTTTCAAGGTTGCTGATATTTTAAAATCTCCGTCACCTGAGGTATCTCTGTAGGTATGTGGCTATGTGCTAGCATATCCAGTAAAATCTAGCATCAGATTTTTAAACAACTTGATCCCATTATTTCTTGCGATGGTGACGAGGAATTGTTCCTTAACTTTTGCCAAGTTTCCAACTCGTCTAAACATAAATTATGAAATCTTACAGGGTGTTGAATGAAATGGAGGTATTAATAAGAATTTTTAATTGCAAGAGACAGAACAACCGCAGGCAATAGAAGAATTTGATTAATAATAATAATAATTGTCCATTTATGTCAAGCCGTAAGGGGAAACTCAATGGATGTGTAGATATTCTTTTTCTTCAACAATTGGTAAAATGTTGCACTCAGATACGATAGCCGACCTCCGTGGCTCAGTGGTTAAGAGCATTGGTTACTATACCGGAGGTTGCGGATTCAAATCCCGGCCGGAGCGGAAATTTCTGACCGAAATTTTCCGTTTCTGGAAGTAATGCGAAAGCGGTTCCTAAACACACTTACCTTTTTTTTAAATATCTATATACTAAGCTACCGAGACGGCTACTCAAATTAGGTGATATAATGTTTGGGTTTTTGATTTCGTGTATAGGACCCTGCTCCCTTTTTCCATGCTGAATTCTTATAATGACCGATTAGACATAAAATTAAATAAAGATTCCCTTTATTTCAGCTGCATAGGTACAGCAAGTTCATGCATTGGGCAGGATTCGAACCAAAGGATCCCTACGCTACTTGGACCACCAGACTAGCGCCTTAACCACATGCAAGGAATGACGCTGAACACCCGATGATGTTTAGGCACAGGACAACCACCGGAAAACAGGAATATAATCAGTATGTCAGTATAATCAGTATAAACAGAAAAGTAAGAAGTTGTATTAGATGTACATGTACATGAATAAGAATGCATTAATACAAAATATGCTTCAAAAATGGAACAGAATGTTATAGTTTTATTTTGATATATTATTCACAAATTTTAAGTCACATTAAAATTACTCAAACCTGCCTTCCTAAAAAATTTCATACTTGATACTATAAGCTTAAGAAGTTTTGGTTGGAAAAAGGATCCAGCTGAAAAATGAGGAAGTTGGAGTCCCAGAACCAACCAATTTTCAAAAACTATGAGAAAGAGTTTGAAGGAGTAGGTTTGGGAAAAGATAAAGAGAAAAAAGAAGAAGAGAGACTCGAACCACCACAACCTCCAGGTTACAAGTCCACCGCTTTATCGATCAAGCTACTGAAGGCGGTTTCCAATAGAAGAGAAATATGATTAAGGTTAACCAAAAACGACCTTAGTAGCTAGATCGATAAGGTGGCGAACTTGTAACCTGGAGGTCGGTGGATCGAGTCCCAAATTCGGTATAAATTTAGCAGTGTCAGACATTTGAGTACTTTGTGACATCACGATACTGATTACCACATAATATAGGCAATAACCCCGCCCATTAGTTAGGACATCTGTCTATATTTCATCTATTTATCTACATATTTATGTAGTTTATATTTTTTTCTTGTTTATAATGTTCTAAATTTTATATTTTAATTTTTATCATTACTTTTTCGTACATAATAATAACACATCTACGATAACTTTTTCCAATAGTGGTTCACCCTGTACGTATTATTGTGATACAAAAATGAATTTATTACTTCGCTGTCTGAATTTTTAAGAAGAAATTCACGCGACAAGGAAAGCACAGTTTTCTTCATTAAAATTCAGTTTTTCAGAGCGTCGCAGAATCTATTCTAAACATTTTGTATCAGAACTTTAATTAAAACTTTTTCTCTTGTTTCAAACTTTTGCTTGACGCCATTTTGTTTTTTTACCAAGTTTCAAATTTTAAAATTATCATTTCTGAATGGTAACAACGGTGTTATCATTTTTGCGCGCCTATCTCTCTTGTTATGAATTTCCAAGTTTTATTATAAAGGACAACAAAAAGCCCAAGTATTATAATGAAATTTATAATTTTGTTGTACTATATTGGTACCTAGCTACGTATATTTAATAGAAATGTGTGGTTTAAGTCCCAACTTGAAATTTTAGTAAAGCGAGATTGCGTAACTGAGATAATCAGTCACATTTGTGATTGAATAATATTATCAAATATTACACAAATAATATTATCACACATAAAAACACACAAATTTCTTCATTAAAATTTAGATAATATTATCATCATTATGATAACTTTTTTTTTTCTTCCTACTTTGTGTTAATCACTTTTGTGATGTCACAACAACATAAACTCGCTTTATCAAAAATCTTTGCTGAACTTGGGACTCGAATGACCGACCTCCAGATTACAAGTCCGCACTCCGCCGCCTTATCGGTCAAGCTACTGAGGTCTGTCAAGTATGATAACTGTACAAAAGCCTCAGTAAGAAACAAATGAAGATAATTTATAATTATACAATAATTTAACCATTTTACGTGACATCTTTCTGAATTTTCAGGTAACACAATAAGTTTCTTTCTTTACATCACAATATGATACAGGAACACAGGATTTATTGACGATGATGGTAAATAAAATTTAAATTACACGTGATTGAAATTCCATTTTTTGTAATTTGTAATAATTACTTATTTAATAGTGGTTAAAAATTTATTCATCAGATATGGTATAGGCGATTTTTTATTAACTATACCTATATACTTTAGAATGACATACGTAAATATAAATAAAAACCACGTAATAAATTCAAATTCATTTTCACTATTTTACTATGAACTTGATGAAAAAACAACCTTAATTTTAAATGTGGTAGAAAGAGGAATACGTAGTAACTTATGAATACTATATTAGGGTAGGTATTTACTCAACTTTTATTTTTTCACTGTATTCTGAATATCTTTATTATAGCAGTACAACGTAGTAGGTAATAGATGTTAATAGGTAATACGGGTATAGGTAATTTCTAATTAATAATAAAAAAAGTTATCATATTTGTTTTAATCAATTTCCTGATATCACAACTACTTGAACTCGTTTTACTAAATATTCGCTGAAACCGGGACTTGAACCACCGACCTCCAGGTTACCATTCCGACGCATTATCCATCAAGCTACTGATGTCGGTGACTTTGACCTATAGATGTCTGGACCACGGGCCGTGACAACCTTAACTTTACTAGTTAATAAGTAAGCCTCCGTGGTGAAACAGTTGTGACTACTGCAAGTAATCCAGAGATCCTAAGTTCGATCAACGGTCTGGGAAGAATTTTCTCACAAAAAAAAATGTTCCCTTCGATGTAAAAAACACGTGAGGCTGGTGTTTCCGACCCAACCTAGACTGAGTGAGGTTAATGTGGGTAGCTGGTACGATTTCGATTCCCAGATTATGGAGGATTACACCGTCCTGGACAAACTCAAAAACAGGACCGTAAAACCCAATGGAATCAAAAATAATAATATCGTCTTATTTACACTGCTCGATCAGGACTATTAAAGTCCCATTATTCCAGCAGTAAGCCCAAGGCGCATTATTTTATACGCTGTGTAAAAATTCTAAATGGGAGTATCACTTGTCATGTACCAGCTGGGTTTCGAACCCACGACCTCTGGAATCTCTGGATTCACAGAGTGCCGCCTTTACCACTGAGTTACCGGAACAGTGAACAATTGGACATGAGAGGAGTCTCGACATTGGATGGAACTTGGCGTGGCACACTACTGCCCGCCCACCTCCACCAGCAGAAAATAGAACGAGTAAGTCGACTTACGAAAACTCTTTGCAAGCTCAATTAAAACTTTAATTAGTCGTTCAAAAAGTATTTAAAAGCTCCAAAGTGTTCTCTCCGCTTGCAAGTTGATGATGAGGAAAATGAAAGCACTGGCACTCAGCTCGACTTTTTTATTCTAATTCCATCTAAACTTCTGATGAAGGCACTTAGTAATTATCCTATATGTGCAATTTCGTCGCTGGGGATTCTTATGATTCGAACGAACCTACGCTCAACTTTATTCCAAAGTGGAGAGAGAGGTTCTCAGAAGAGCGCTTTGTATGTGTCTTCTCAAACTTGTTTTTTTTTCGGAATTTGGTAATTATTTTTCTCCAAATAGTAATAATAAAAATAATATCGCTTTATTTATACTGGACATTAGGACTATTAAGCCCCATTATTCCAGCAGTAAGCTCAAGACTCATTATTATGTGGTAAAAGTCCCAAATGGGAGGATAACTTGTCATGTCCCGGCTAGGTTTCGAACCCCGACCTTTGGAATCTCTAGATTCACAGAGTGCCACTGAACTACCGGGACAGAGAAGACATTTATGTTTTTTTTTTCCTTCAGAATTTAGTAAGTCAAGTTAAGTTAAATTTGAAGAGACAGATTAAAGAAATGAGCTTTTATATTCATTGTTTTTACCATGAGATTTTATTATTCTAACCCTAATTTTCATGAGTTGTGTTTCTTTTTTTTCTGTCTTTTTTCCTGCTTCTACATGATTTTAATTGTAAGAGCGCGTGATTAGATCAGTGATTAAGCTCTCGCCTGCCATAAGAAAGGTCCCGGGTTCAAACCTCCAAGCTGAAAAAAAATTGTAATGTTTAATTTGGTTACAAATGTTTGATGTTTGTAAGGGATACCTTCCGGTGCGCTCGCGTTAACAGAGCAGCTAAATGGGAAGTTTTGTGTCAGCTCTCACCCATCAGAGAGGATACATGCTACAACACAGACCACAAGCGTCTACAGTATCATAGCTACGAAATAAAAAATGTTGTGAATGATTTCTAATTATGTATTATGTTCTATATAAAGTGCATACTTCACATCCACTGATTTAGAAATCTTCAATAATATAGATACAAAATATAGATTTAGAAATTAATATAAACTGTAGGTATAAAAATTGCACATCCACTAATTTCTAAATATGTATTATGTTCTATTAAAGTGCATACTGACATACACTGATTTAGAAATCTTCAGTAGGTACTATAGATACAAAACATAGATTTAGAAATGAATATAAAGTGTAGGTATAGGTATTGCACATCCACTAATTTCTAAATACATATGTATTACGTTCTATATAAAGTGCATACTTCAGATCCACTGATTTAAAAATCTTCAGTACTATAAATACAAAACATAGATTAAGGAATTAATATAAAGTTTATAGGTATTGCACATCCACTGATTTCTAACTTTGTATAGGTATTGTAGAAATATTTTGTATAACTACATAATACAATAATATCTATTATAAGCATTACATACTTAATATGTATGTATATTGTATATGGCATTGAAAACAACATAAGATCCACCTTTTCTCTGTACACACATAAATACTGATAGGTAAATATCATAACAAGCTATTTATTTTGCTATTTTCACATTAGCCTGAAATAAATCCATTAGGTTCGAAATTAAAAATTGCAATAAAATGCACAACGGCTCTCTCCACCGCTCAAAAATTGGTAAAAAATGACCTCCCAAATTTTTCATGCATTAAATGATCTGTTAAATTTTTCGGAAAAATTTCCATGATGAAAAATTTCGCTAGGATAATGTGCAGGCAAAAAACGCAAAAAGCTGTTAATAGAAAAATAAAGTGACGAGAGTGATGGACACTTTTTGCCAGGGCAGGGGGTGAACACATTAATTTGGGGTTCTGTCAAAATGAGCCGTGGTATGAGAAATAATAACATAAATAATTGTATTTCAATGAGTAGATACGTTTCTGCATAGGTGGAATAAAAGGTAACTTTAAACGATCCTAAAAAATATGATACCTAAAGGTATCCGTCCCGGTAGCTCAGTGGTCAAGGCAAGCGTCTGTCTTGTACTCTGGAGGCGAAAGTAATGCAGTAGAACCTCGATTATTCGGATTAATGTCTGCTGGGGGTATTCCGGATAATCGAGGTCCCATATAAAAGTCCGGATAATCAAGAGGACCTAAAAAATCCACCAAAAGATAAAGAAGAGTTTTGATATTTTGTAAAAACAGATGTATGAATTTTGATATCTTTTATTATAAGAAGAAGATGACTATAAAATGAACATACATAAAAAGTATACTACTCAGATCAGCGTTTATATTAATATATTATAATAATAATAATATGTATGACCTATTCAACAGAGTGTTTTTTTTTATCAGAATTTTTTGAATCCGGATAATCGAGATTCTACTATAGACAAATTCTATATCACAAGTCATTGTTAAGTGTTGGATTTCCCTATCTTACACAGTACCTACGCAATCCGTGACTTAGCACCACAGAGGTATTACAAAAAGCGTCTATTAATTCCACCCTAGATGTCACCGGTTTTGAAATTCAGCCAGGACATGACAAGTTATCCTCAAATTTGGTATATGAACATAAAACCAAACACAGTCATGTCATGGTAGATAGTAGATACAGAATCTCCGCAGCTCAGTGGTTAAGAGCATTGGTTACTGACCCGGAGGTTGTGGTTTCGAAACTCGGCCGGAGCGGAATTTTTTAGAATTAATTGCGTGTAAAGGTCTAAAGGTACAGTGCCTCGAAGTAATGCGAAAGCTGTTCCGGGGCACAATTACCTGTTCTAAAAAAATAAAAGCTACAAAACCATGGTCTACAGGATTCTACTGAAAGTTTTTATTGGTACGGAACTCTTGACCAACACATTTGCTAGAATACCTAGGTGTTGTGGAAGGGGGGGGGGGGGGGGGAGAGACAGGGAGGGAGAGAGAGAGAGGGAGGGGCACTTGCTGATAATGGCAAAAACAATTATTGACAGCAAAAAATAAAATGTACATACGTTCCCGGAATTCGCAATGAGGACCGTAATGTTTTCAGACATTTCATCACACCATCGCCATAGTATACAGGACTGATATGGCCGATATTCAAACATTGTGAGGTGAATATTCAATAGAGGTCACTAATTTAAAATATAATACTAAGAATTACAATAATGATAACACTCTTTAGTGGAAGGTAACCACCAGGCGAGGTTAATACTCAAAGCATTATTATGTGGTCACAAACTCAAATTAATGAGAAAATTCATGCACTGGGCGGGATTCGAACCAACGGATACCTACGCTACCTGGATTTCTCGACTAGCGCTTTAACCACTTGACTACCAGTGGAAATTTGTGTTATCATAAAAAATAATGTTCTTTAGACTCGAACCTCCGACCTTAATATTACGAGCCCACTGCCTTACCAATCGAGCGACTGCGAAGCATCAAGCTCGTCGGGAGGCGAGTGCTCGTCAAGTAGCGCCAGCGAAACGGCCTATATTAACACGAAACAGAGTTTATATGTACCTCTTTTTTTTTATTGTTTTCACCCCATTCCCGCTAACTTTTAGCAATTTTTATTTCAAATTGGTATGTAGAAGCGAAAATAGATTAAGTTTCACGAAAGCGCGAGGTTACTACACATAAACTTCAGAACAGAACTGTGCAGTACTCAAGTAGGTGGTTCTGTAACTATTCAACATTGTTCTTTCAAGAGTATTGTTTTGTTGTGTAGCTATTTTTTTGGTTAGATTCTCAATATACCAAATCGAAGTTTGCTCAAGGGTGTTGTTGTGAGGCTATTATTTAAATTGAATTCCTTCAAACATAAAAAATGGATGATGTTTTTGACATCAGTTCTTTTTAATCATTCCAACACTTGACGACTATTTTCACACGAAGTGTTTTTTGGGGTATCTTGAACATTAAACTTTTCTGAAGCAAAAATGTCAACAGTTAAGAACTCGCGTAGAGTATAGTACGGTCAATTAGGCGTGTTTATTAAGGACAACAGCCCCGTGACGCTGCCTACGAAGGAAGTTAAGTACATAAGGTACAGCGAAATAATTTATGTACCTACAATTTATATACAAAATGCAGGTACGTAAAGTACGCTGCTAAAAATATATAAAATAATTTAATTGTTCGAATAACTTTATTCATCAAAGGTTCTAAGTTGGAATTTAATCAACAAGATTTAGATGACAACTTATCCGATATTCGCTCGGATTTGTAGATTTGATTTTAATAATAGACACTGGAAAGAAGTTGAGGTAAATAACAATCACAAATAGATTAAGTAGAATTAAAAAGAAATACTTTATTAATTATTTAAAATGACACTTATAAATTAAGTACAAATTAGAATTACGAGGAAGTGCGCGATGCACTGTCCTACGTTCAAACTCAAGATCGACTGACTGAGCTTATGCTGAACTCAGTGATGGAATCTACTGAGTGTGAATCAGCAAGATCAGCAGGATCGGGCTGATTACTCCTCCCTCCTAAAATTTTGGCCCCGCCAAAAAGGTTAAAAATTAGGCCAAGATTATATTTTGGCTTCCCCAGGTAACATTATTCCTTTACTGGGTAATGAGTTTACATTTATATCTGCTGTAGGTTGATCTACAGGTATTGAGGGTGGAGATAAGAAACTTAAGTCAAGTTGTTTATTTTTTCTTACAAAGTAACATAAAATAAAATTGAAAATAATGAAAAGACATAAAACTAAACTTATAACTAAGTAAAAAGAATTATTATTATTTACAATGTCAGTGATATTGTTTAGAGGTGTATCCTCTAATTTTAGAGTTTTAGTTTTTAGTTTTGAATTTGAATTCTTATAGTTGGAAAGTTTTAGATTGACATTCGTTTGTATAAGAGGTTTTCCAACTGTATGTTCTTTGAATGATAGTTCATTGTTTTTGTATGAAACTTTGCAAGGTTCACTATCTATTAGATAAATTCCTCTAATATTTTCTATTTCAGTATTTTGATTGCAAAAAAATGTTAAAGAATCTTGTGATTCAAAAAGTATTAAGAATTGATTTGTTTCTGGTATTAATTCTATCTTATTTCCTTCTAGTTCAAGTTTCATGAGTTCACAACTAATGGTTTCCTTCTTAAATAATATTTCATTTTCACAATTGGTATCGGTAGTGCTAATAAGATAAGAAGGGCATTGGTAAGGTTTGTTTGGGATACAACTTTCAGATAAAGGTTTTATAATATCATTTGATTTTAAAATGTACTTAGATCTAGGGATTATGGTAGCTAATGTTGATTCTACATAAGTTGGAATTGGAAGAAGATAGTAAAGGTCAAAATTAATGTTGAAATTAATAGGTAGGGAAAGTAAATAAATGATCCTTGTTTCTTCTATTTGACAATTTACTTCTATAAGTTTTTCAAAGTTAAATATATTTTGGTATGTTAAATCGATTGGTAATTCGTGGTTATAAAATCTTGATATCTTCTCTAGTTCATTAAATAGTTCGGTTGGTGTAATAATGCTAGGGTGTAGGGTTTTCAATTTGCAAAAGGTTAGAGAGTTTTCTATATCTTGGAGTACACTTAATATGGAGTTGTAAATAATAATTAACTGATTATAAATATCTTTTGCAAATAGTGTGTCTGTTTTATCCAATGCTTTCTGTGTGATAGTAAAGAGTTGATCAATGCGTGTGTTCAAGGTGTTTTCGTTATGTATTATATTTTGTACAGTTTTATTGAAATTTTGAATTACTTGGTCGTTCAGACTATACTGTAGGTTAATTTGATTTTTTAGGAGTCCTTGGTTTGTTTCCAAGTGGGTTAAAATTTTGTTAATATGTTCTCCATCAGTTTCATCGAGGTTTCCTGTTAATAGTTTAATAGTTGCACCTAAGTTGTTGAAATATGCTCTACGATTTCGTTTTTTGGGTTTTGTAGGATGAATACTATCAAGTTTGTCTTGGATCAGGCTTCGAATGTGGAATGTATTTTTTTTATAGTTGTCCAGATCTTCGGGATAAAATGTACTGTTACCAAGATGTGAGTTGAGATCATAATGGTGAGAGTCTAATTTTTGTAATTCCTGGTAAAGTGGCTCTAAGTCGTAATAATGTAAAAAGTTATGGGTCGTCCGTTGAAGCCTTGCGGGTCCCAAGTTTATCGGGAGAATGCCTGGATTTTGAGTTATGTTGGTTATTGAGTTTCTGCTGTCGGCGAAGGCGAAGACGAAGCAAAGGGATCTGAAACATTTATTATTTTACTGTAAGCTCTTGTAATGGGTCTTTTTATGTTAGACAAGTGTATTTTTTGGGCTGTATTTTGATGGGTGGGTTTGATATTTGCAGTTTTCAGATTTTTATCAATAGTTGAAATTTCTTCTTTCTTGTACTTGTTTTTAGTTTTTGATTGTTTTTGCTTGTTGGCTACCATAACTGTGGGTGGTATATCCGGTAGGTCTTCCCTAGTTTTGTTAATTTTTTCGATTACTTTTTCTTTGTTAGTTTTTAGTTTTTCATTTATATTTCGGTACATAAGCTTGGCTTTTTCTTTGTGGTCATGGATATAGTTTGTGAGAATTTGATGTTCAAGATCAAGATTGAATGGATCCGTATTGTCGACATGGCCGTTGATTATATTGATAGGTTTCATATTTGTAGCGGAATGAATTGTATTGTTATACGCCAAAACAGCGTATAAAACTTTAGTTTTAATATCGTCACTTTTATATATCTGTTGATTATTGAAAAGACGAATGTGTTCAATCAAGGTGGAATGGAACCTTTCGATCATTCCATTGGATTCAGGGTGTTGACTACTGATGAAGTGAAGTTGCACTTTATGTAATGCAAGAAGTTCTTTTATAACTGCATTTTTGAATTCTCCTCCGTTATCGGAGATGATGGTTTGTGGTACGCCATGATGACTGAAGTACTGGATGAGTTTGTCTGCTACAATTATTGCTTGGGCAGATGGCAAAGGGTAGGCTTGTGCATACTTAGAGAAGGCGTCAATAATTGTTAGAAATTTTGTGCTCTCTAGGGAAACGCTGTCAATGTGTAGTATTTGAAAGGGTTTGATGGGTGTTGGAGTTAAATTAAATTTAAGTTTCAAGGGGTGTCTGTCATATTTTGATAGTTGACATGGCTCGCAGTTGTTGATATATTCTTGGACTGTTTTCCTTATGTTAGGCCAGTAGTATGTTCTTCTAATTATTTTTTCAACTTCGTCCATACCTCTGTGGTTTGATATTCCTTCGTGAATGTTTTTCACTATGTTTTGTTGTTCGTCTTGGTTCTCAATGTCGGTCAGGTATTGCGTGCATTTGATTAGATTATATCCTGAGTCCGGGTAGTATGTTTGTAAAATTCTAGAGAATCTTTCATAAAGTTGTTCAAAGGGGCTCCGGTGGAAGTAGAGGTGATATGGAACTTTGGGGGCAATAAAAGCGTCAATGAAATCTTTAATTTGGTTTTCCCAGTTGTTGTGAGAGAATTGAACGAAAATTCGTTGTTTGTTTCCGTGTAAAACTTTAATTTTAAGGTCAGCTCTTTCGAAGTTGACTTCAGTGATTATAAGTTGGTTTAATCCAACATTTACGGGTCCATCTTTGATTGGTATGCCGATGATGGGGTGTTCTGCACTTGTGTGTATGGTGGCATTTGTGTCATCAAAATCTAAGTCTTCTAGATTTATTTGTTCTTCTGGATTGAGTAGAGCTTCTAAAGGTATCTCGTTTATGTTGAAGTCGTCACGATCATTTTCTGCAGGTTCGACAGCAGTAGATTGAGTTTCGTCATTGTATTCGTGGCTAGGTCCTGGTGTTATTGAATTTGTGTTTATTTCCACTCTAGATAGAGCGTCTGCATTTCCATTGAGTACTCCTTTCTTGTATTCTATTTTATAGTCGAATTCTTCAAGTTTCAAGCGCCATCTGACGAGCTTGGAATTGGGTTCTTTTAAATTAAATAACCACTGCAAGGGTTTGTGGTCCGTCACAATGGTGAATTGGCGGCCATACAAGTAGGGTCTAAAATATTTTGTGGCCCACACTATTGCGAGGAGCTCTTTTTCAATAGTTGAATAGACGGATTCGCTTTGGTTGAGGGTGCGGCTTGCGTATGCAACAGGAAGATCGGAACCTAATTTACCTTGGGAGAGAATGGCACCAATAGCGTAGTTACTAGCATCTGTTGTTAGAATAAAGGGTTTGTCAAAGTCGGGATACTGTAGTATAGGATCATTTAGTAAGAGATTCTTACATATTTCAAAGCTATCTTTAAAGTCTTTGTCATGAATGTTGATTTTTGCGCCTTTTTTAAGTCTTAAGGTCAATGGTTTGGTGAGTTTTGCAAAGTCTTTTATGAATTTCCTATAATAGCCAAGTAGTCCTAGGAAGCTTTTAATTTTCTTTGTAGTATTTGGGATGGGGAATTGTTGAATTGCTTTGATTTTACTGGGGTTGGGTTTGATTCCTTCGGGTGTGATGATATGGCCTAGGTATGAAACTTCTTTACATAAAAACTCTGATTTATCTAATTGTATTTTTAGGTTAAATTGTCTTAATCGGTCAAATACTTTGCGGATATTTACAAGATGTTCAAAGAGGCTAGTTGAGAATATTATTATGTCATCTAAATAAACTAGACAGTTAACGTTTATTAAACCGCGTAAGATGTTGTCCATTGTTCGCTGGAATGTTGCTGGAGCGTTGCGTAAGCCGAAGGGCATACGAAGAAATTCCCAATGTCCGGAGTCGCTGGAGAATGCTGTTTTAGGGATGCTGTTTTCGTCGACTTCAATTTGATGAAATCCACTTGCTAAGTCCAGAGTTGTAAAGTATTGACAACGACCAAGTTTGTCAAGGAGGTCATCAATGTTGGGAAGGGGATATTTATCTGCTACTGTCCGTTCGTTAAGTTTACGGTAGTCGACGACAATGCGCCATTTCTTTTTTCCGCTTGCGTCAGGTTTTTTGGGCACAACCCAGATGGGGGAGGTCCATGGTGAATGTGAAGGACGTATGATGTTTTGGTCTAGCATCTTTTGAATTTGGGCTCGAACTTCCTCTCTGTGGATGGGAGGGTACCTGTATGTTTTTGTGTGGATGGGAGTGTCGTCCATAGTGATGATTTTATGTTTAACTTGATTGGTGAAAGAAAGGGGGACGTGTTCCATGTGAAAGATGTCGGAATATTCCATGATGATTTTCTCAAGTTGCAATTTTTCTTCTTCGTTAAGGTGGTCTGTTCGGATCAAGTCTACTACATCAGGGTGAATTTGGTTGCTTTGAATATGGTTGAGATTTGAGAATTTGGGTGGAGCGTCGAAGTCATGAAGAATTTTGCTTTCTAAAGGTTTGGAAAGGTTTACTGTGTGTTCTTCTTCTGATGAATTTATTATTGTACATGTTATTTTGTTGTTCTTAATTTTTGTTATACCTGATGGGGTATTTAGTCCGTTTTTGTAAGTTATTTCAGGTATAAGTACTTCTTTGTCGGGCATTCCTACTGTTGAGAGATGAATGATTTTCTCAGTATGTGGTGGTACAGTGATGTGATAAAGTTCAGATGTTGTAGTTTTGAATTTCAGGGGTATAACGGTGTTGTTGTTTTTCATAGTATTATTATTTAAATCAAGGACAAGGTTTAATCGTTTCAGAACGTCCATTCCTAATAAACAGTCAAAATAGGTGTGAAAATCAAATAGGTGGAGCTTAATTTTATTGGTTGTCTGAAAAATTGATGGGGATGGGATAGTAATACTAAATTTTTCTTTAGATTGTCCGTGGGCAGATTTAATTTCAAAAGGGTCTGAACGAATAAAATTTCTGAAATTTTGGATTGCTTTGCTAGGTCGAATAAAAGATTTTGTACTTCCGGTGTCGATTAGGGCTTTGAGGTTCCATTCGGGAATCTCGATGTATGGTAATGTTTGGTTATCTTTGCTGCTTAGATTTAGGATTAGTTCTGTGTTTCTTCCGAGGCTGTTACTTGAAAATCCTGGTCTGAATTTATTATTTCGTCAGTGTCGTTATAGTTGAAGTTATTGTCGTCAAGATTTTCGTAGCTTTCGTCATTTTCATAATTGTTAGTGTTTTCCGGTGTGTTTTCAATGTTGTGTAGGTTTGTGTTCCTACTGTGTACTATACTCATAGGAGTCGGTTGGGGTAGTGGTTTGGAGGTAGTTGGTCTTCCAAATACATTTGATTGAGCAAAAGAATTATTATTGTTTCTGTTTACAGTTTGAACTGTAGAATTTTGACGATTGAACATGTTATTGTTATTGTTGTTGTGTCTGTTGAGATAGGTGTTATTTCTGTTGAAGTTGTTATAATTGTTGTTGTTATTGTTTTTGTTAAATTTGTTGTTTCGGAGTTGAGGTGGAACGTAAGGGGTTGATTGTATACTTTTAGTGGTTTCGATTTGGAAATCGTTTACTAAAATGTTCAGGGCCTCATTGAGGTCTTTTGGATTCTTTGTACGAATTAAAGATCCTAACGGGTCTTTAAGTCCACGTAATAGTGTACGGAGTGCTAGATCTGAAGTAAATTTCTTGAGGTGTTCACTACCATCTAGATTGTGGTTAGTGATGTATGACGTTTGTACGTTTAGTATTTTTTGAATTTTGTTGAAAAAGTCAAAAACTGAATCATTGTTTTGTTTCATTGCACACATTTCTATGACGAGTGTGTGCACGTCCCTTTTGTCAGAATACGTGTTTACTAAGGCTTGTTTTAAGTCGTTCCATGAATTGAGTATGCAAGAACTGATGTTCTTTTGGGCTTCGCCCGTGACTTTAGCAAGGATCGAATCCATCAAGTAGTCGTTCTGAAAATCGGCTGGGTCAGCCGAGTTGTAAAATTTGGTAACCAGTTTTTCGCATATTGCGATGAACCGGGGCAATAATTCGATATCGCCAGAAAATTCGGGAATCATTTTCAGGTATTCCGGTTTAAGAACCGGTACTTCTGTGTTGTCCGGCATTGTGGATGTTTGTGACAAAGAAAGGTTATTTAAAATACGTTCAAGTTGAACAATATCTGCGCTAGGTACGATCGATTCGCCTAAGGCAGCGTTTGGAAATAAATCTGGGATTGATTCTTCAGAAGACTTTCGCGAAGAATCGGAAGAAGCCGTTTTGATTGCTTTGATTGCAAAAAGGTTTTAACTTTTTGCAAGGTACTATTAAAAAGTTTTATTCAAATTGAACAGTATTGTTGATAACAACGTTAAAAAGAAACTATGAAATAATATAAGAGAGAAAAAAAAATAATGATAATTAACTTTTGTACGCCTAGAATTTACCGAGTTAAAAAAAAATTCTTAAAAGAAAAATATTGATTTTAGTACACCTTATGGTACTAGGTACTAATATTATGTAGAATATAGAATATAGAAATCACTAAATAGAAAATTGCTTATTTCTTGAGGTGAAGTATTTACTTATTTCTTACATGAAGATTATATGGAACATTGTGTGGATTCCGCAGGGTGATATGTATCAGGTATCAGTAGGCACCGCTTAGGTCAGCAGGCACTGCAGGCAGTACTCGATGCGCTCGATGCGTCAGGAGACTGGGGACTGCTTATTGGGACTCTGCGTAATTGAAGTTATGATACTAACTATGTGGCAGGAAACTGGGGGCTGCCGTAGAATTTGCAGGGAATTAGGGCAGGATACTGGGGGCTGCCGTAGATTGTGCAGAGAATTAGGGCGGGATACTGGGGGCTGCCGTAGATTGTGCAGAAAATTAGGGCGGGATACTGGGGGCTGCCGTAGATTGTGCAGAAAATTAGGGCGGGATACTGGGGGCTGCCGTAGATTGTGCAGAGAATTCGGGCAGACAATATGTACTACCTTTGGAGATGATTTTGTGTAGCCAGCGGCTAGTGGTGAGTGGTGGGAGAGAGGTTCCCAATGCAGAGGAAACACAAGTTTCGTGCAAGGGTCCTTTTTTTACTGCGCCAAATGCAGGTACGTAAAGTACGCTGCTAAAAATATATAAAATAATTTAATTGTTCAATGCAAAAATATATAAAATAATTTAATTGTTCGAATAACTTTATTCATCAAAGGTTCTAAGTTGGAATTTAATCAACAAGATTTAGATGACAACTTATCCGATATTCGCTCGGATTTGTAGATTTGATTTTAATAATAGACACTGGAAAGAAGTTGAGGTAAATAACAATCACAAATAGATTAAGTAGAATTAAAAAGAAATACTTTATTAATTATTTAAAATGACACTTATAAATTAAGTACAAATTAGAATTACGAGGAAGTGCGCGATGCACTGTCCTACGTTCAAACTCAAGATCGACTGACTGAGCTTATGCTGAACTCAGTGATGGAATCTACTGAGTGTGAATCAGCAAGATCAGCAGGATCGGGCTGATTACTTACATACATAGGTAATTATACATGTCCTTGTATACTGTTAACTTAGATACAAATAGATAATAATTATCTATTTTCCATGAGTATATGTATAATATAAAAGGTCAGCGTAAATGCTACTTGAGTTTGCAAAATGTAAATAATATATACTTTATACTTATGTAAATTTTTAATAATATTTGTAGTGTAGGTACTTAGGGTGACAGTCTAAGTAAGTCTTGCGATTTCTCGGCTGTCCATTGTCTATGAACTACATGGTCACTTCATGTTTAATTGATGTTTCTCAATATAAAAAAAAATTGAACACAAGTCAAGAAAAAAATAAAATAATATATAAATCTATCTATATCTATAAAATAGTCGTCATGTACGACAAGGGTTTTATCCTCCATGCGCAGGAAACTTACAAACCTGGTACCCACATTGATCTCACCCAGCCTGGGTTGAGCTGGAATGGCAGAAAGTATTCACCTCGACAAGCAAACATGATAAACATTGCAATCTATTTATAAGCAAAGTACTCTGAGTACTTAGAGGGAAAATTAGAATTTTAAATGTATATTTGAGAAACAAATAAATTCATTATTATTAGAGAGATTAGTAATATCAGCTGTATTTTTAATTCGAAGGAACTTTGATTTGATTATTTTGGTAGTCAAGTGGTTAAGACGCTAGTTTGGTATTCCAGGTAGTGTCGGGATCCGTTGGTTTAAATCCCACCCAGTGCATGCATTTTTCCTCACTAATTTCAGTTTGTGACCACATAATAATCACTCTGAGGGTTAGGTGGTAGAAAATGCATCAAGCATTAATCTCACCTGGTGGTTAACTTCCACTAAAGAGTATTATTATAAGAGGAGCAGCGGGATTATGGACCGAAGGGATAATCGTAGGAAAAGGATGCTGCGACATGTCTTGAGAATTATAAGCTTGAAATTTTTGGAACATTGAACAATGATAATTTTGTTCATTTGAAAAATATTTTGTTCTCCTCAAGATACGACTTTCTGATTTAGTTCTCTATCTTCTGCTTGGCGTCAGCACTTGCCTCGCACAGTTTTGACATCGTGAATCCATGCCATTGTGTTTAAGAGTTTTTTTATTTTAAGGATTTAACGTCGCTTTCAACTACATGGTCATATCACGACGGGGGTGTTACCCTCCATTCGCAGGAAACTCACAAACCGGCTACCCTCATTAACCTCAGCCAGCCTAGGTTGGGCCGGAATGACAGCATCACGAAGTCTTCACCTCGCTGGACGTTGCTTAACTTCGGTGATCCTACGAGAACTGGTGCATTCAACACACCAACGACAACGCCCGATCTTTCTTTATTCAGTTTGGTCATACCACGAAGGGTTTCTACAGAAACCGCACCCAGCCTGTGTCAGGAATCTCGCCCAGCCAGTGACAGATTGAGCACTGGTGTATTCAGTCACTGAAGTTGAACAACGTCCGGTGAGGTTAACACTTTTGGATCGGTCATCATCTCTTCCTCATCCTAATCCTGCTTTCCTATTTCTCATCTTCTCTTCCTCTTATCCTAATCACCTCTTCCTCTTACCCTATTCCTCTCTTCCTCTTATCTTAATCATGGCTTTCTCTTATCTTAATCCTCTCTTCCTATTTCTCATCTTCTCGTCTCTTCCTCCTCTTATCCTAATTATCTCTTCCTCTTATCCTAATCCTTTCTTCATCTTATCCTAATCTTCTCTTCCTCTTATCCTTATCCTCTCTTCCTATTTCTCATTATCTCTACCTCGTCCTAATCTTCTCTTCCTATTTCTCATCTACTCATCTTCGCTTCCTCTTATCCTAATCCTCTTTTCCTATTTCTCATCTTCTCATCTCCTTTTCCTCTTATCCTAATCCTTTCTTCCTATTTCTCATCTTCTCTTCCTGCAGTTTTTGGTCATACACTTTCTTCTCCTCAGAGGAAAACTCACATTACCACGGATAAAAGAAACGAGACAAGATTAATTGTGTCGCCCACAAAGTAAAAATTTGGACCCGGAAATTAGGGTGTAAGGGAGAGAGAGAGTGAGAGAGAGAGAGAAGGAGAGAGAGAAAGGGAGAGAGAGAGGGAGAACCACTAACAAGGACAGGAAAGCTACATCTGGATGAAAAAGTACAATCTGGGCCAAGTGGCAAATGGCTCGGAAAATTATTTTTGGAAAAGAAAAAGATGCATTTGATTTATCTAACTGGATGGAAAAAAAAATCTAAAATGAAAGGGAATACTTTTATTTTTTGGATTTTATATTTCATTGTTCTATTGGAGATTTTAATAGTATTTTTTTCTCTCGAGTTTAACGTTGCTTTGAACTGCATGTTCATATGAAAATGAGTCATATCACGAGAGGTGTTTTTTAACATCCTATTCGCCGGAAACTCTCAAATTAATGATGCCGATAACCAGCATCACCAGCATCATGAGTTTAAGTGTATAATACAATGGTTTAAGTGTATAATTTAGCACGATTAGCTCAGTGGTTAAGCACTCGCTTGCCATGCGGAAGGTCCCGGGTTCGATCCCCCGTGCCTACAAAAATTTGTATTCTTAATTTGGTTACAATTGTTTGAAAGGAATACCCTCCGGTGCGCTCGTGTTGACCCAGCACCTAAATGGGAAGTATTGTGTCACTTCTCGCCCATCAGAGGGGAGGCATACTAAGGGGTGGGCAGGCTACAACACAGACCACAAGCGTCTACATCAGTAGCTCCTGTTTCATGGCTACGAAATAAAAAAGGCTGTGAAACACTCATCTTTAAAAAAAAAAAAAAAAAAAATTAGATTCGACTTAGACATAATTTAGACTCTTGCAAAAATGGAGGAAATATTTTACTTATAAGATGTAATTCATGTTGTGTTGTTTCAGTATTGGCTTGGTTTCTCTCGATTGTAAAATAACACAAATAATATAGTTACCACACAGGACACGGAAGGAACTTGAGCATTGCTCCTGGTCGTCCAAAAGGTTCTGTATCCATATCACTAGACATTGGACACGGAAAGTAAAGTAAGTAACAAGCTAACAGGTAAAGTAAGTAACAAGCTAACAGGTAAAGTAAGTAACAGGCTAACAGGTAAAGTAAGTAACAGGCTAACAGGTAAAGTAAGTAACAAGCTAACAGATAAAATAAGTAACAGGCTAACAGGTAAAGTAAGTAACAGGCTAACAGGTAAAGTAAGTAATAGGCTAACAGGTAAAGTAAGTAACAGGCTAACAGATAAAGTAAGTAACAGGCTAACAGGTGAAGTAAGTAACAGGCTAACAGGTGAAGTAAGTAACAGGCTAACAGGTGAAGTAAGTAACATGCTAACAGGTAAAGTAAGTAACAGGCTAACAGGTAAAGTAACAGGCTAACAGGTAAAGTAAGTAACAGGAAAGTAAGTAATTGTATTGTTTACTAATTCGTCTAATGACTCTAATGTTACCACTATCCATGTATAATCAGACTCTTTAGTGGAAGAAAACCACAAGGCGAGTTTAATGCTCAAATTATTTTCTACAACCTTATTTTGTTGAGTACTGCTGTCTCGAGGTCCCACTACCTAAGGGTTCAGGTACACATTATACAAGTAATATGTAGACACATTATACAAGTAATATGTAATATGTAGACACATTATACAAGCATTATGTATACTGGTATACACATTATAAAAGCAATATGTAGACACATTATACAAGCAATATGTGTACACATTATACAAGCAATATCTCAAATAACTTTCTCCTGGAGACTTTGGAATTTTTGTGGAAAGTTTGGAAAAATATTTGTCCATGCTACCCAAACTGTTCCTAGCACGCGGTGGAATGTCCAGTTTGTTTTTTGTCAATGGTGGGAGGTATGCTGAAGTTGAAAATTCGAAAAATTTACGGTGGCTCAATGAAGATACATATAATTACTAAATTCGTACATAGATATGTATATGAGGTACCTATATACTTTTTGGAGAATGAGAAAGAAGAAGATATGGAGGTAGAAAGAATGAAAGAAAGGAAAAAAGACATAGAAAAAGAGAGAGGGAGAGAATGAGAATTGATAATAATAATAATAATATCGTTTTACTTATACTGCCCGATTAACACTATTAAAGCAGTAAGCCCAAGCAAGACCCGGGTTTACCACTGAGCTACCGGGACAGGTAATGATCTCTGTAAACTTACTTAATGCTGTGATACTAACTTTTGATAGGTAGGTACTCGAATTTTATGGAGAGACTTGTGATTTTTCAACAAAAATAGCTTTAGAAAAAATTGGCCTTTTAAACATGACTTAATTTCTGCTCTTTCACTTGCGAGCAAGATCTCAAATTTTTCGAACTTTCGTGTGGATTCAGAAATCTTCCTACTGAATATTAAATTTGTACAGCTTCAATCAACAAGAAGAGCAAAAGATTTCTCCTAAATTCTCTCAACTCTGGATTGAATTCGGTAATAAAAAGTAAGGCCCAACTCTTATTTCAACCCTAATGAAAGAAAAGTAAGCATGGAAGCTCACATATATGGAGGGAACATTTATAATTCTGAGAGATACAGGGTAAATCTATGTATTTTGGTTTCTAATATTTAAAATAAATTAAGAAATAAATTTGACCTCAGCAGCTTGATCTATATGGCGGCGGACTTGTAACCTGGAGGACAGTGGTTCAAGTCCCGCTTTCAGCGTAGATTTAATAAAGCGAATTTGAGTAGTTGTGATATCACGAAAGTGATTAACACAAATATGACGATTTCTGTGTTATTTTGTACACAAAACTTTGTTAGTTTATTTAGATAATTTTTTACTTTGAACCGCATAGTCATTAGTCATATCAATCATATCACGACGGGGTTTCTACATTAATTATCCTCACCCAGCCACAGTGGAGCCATTACACTGAAAATAAATAGGACTATTTTTGTGTTATGTGTACATAAATTCTGTTTTTTTTTTTACATATAGAGGTAGAAAATATTAAAGAAAATGGCTGTATGGGTTGTTTTTCCCAAATACCAAAAAAAAAAAAAAAAAAAATAGAGGTAGATTGAACTTCGTTTTCAACTCCATGTAAAATAGCCCAGCTACTCAAGTTATCCTCACTCTGCCTGTGTTGGGCCGGGAATAGCCAGCTTCACAAGGATTTCAATTTGAATTGGAAATAAGTAGAGAAATAGGACGATTTTTGTGTTATTTTTAAACAACATATAGTTTCTTTGTTTTTTTTTTTTCTTAGATTGAACCTCGCTTTCACGATACGGTTCTGCCCAGCACTATCTGGAAAAACATACAAACAACCAAGCTACTCAAATTAACATCAGCCAGTCAGAATGGGTTCTGGAATTTCCAGTATAATGTAGATTGGCATGTTGCATTTCCAAAAAAAATATATATATAAGAAATTCTAAGAATGGACAAAAATTAAAGCCTTTATCGCGTTATAACGTAATAACAAAATTATAATAGGGACAAAATAATGTCGATTGAGTTAATATACCGGAATCACTTCAGTCAATTCTCAAACACGAGTCTTTTTTTACATCATATTTATTTGTGTTAATCACTTTCGTGATATCACAACAGCTCAAACTCGCTTTACTAAATCTAAGCTGAAATCGGGAATTAAACCACCGGCTTCCAGGTTACAAGTCCGCCGCCTTATCGATCAAGCTCCTGAGGTCGGTTTAATCCGCACGAGTCTTATACATTTTGCCAGACCCTGTTTGTTCAACGAAATTTCAATGCATTAGAAGGGGTTAAATGAAAGGAAGATAAATTTTTAATTCCCTTTTTCAGAATAAAATATCCCGAAAAAGAAAGGCGAGGTAAGAAGCAGAGGAGCAAGGAGTCCTCTGCCTTTATTTTTAAGGAATTATGCATGAAAAAGTAAACTCAAATAAAAAGGGGGAAGCCATTTTAAGAGGGTCTGCTTTCCTTTTTTTGTACATTTTAGGGGGAACTTTAAAATAAAAAAAAAAATTTAAGGAGGGTAAACGGAGAAAAATAATCCACATCGGGGCTTTTCTCAACTTTCCATACTTGATACTTTGTAACATTGAATTATTTAAATTCTATAACACTATGAAATACACTGCCAATTATGGACACAATACTTCCTTGTGAATGGTAATCAACTAATCATTTTTTTCAAGTTTTATTATCGTTAGAATGTTTTTTTATACTAAATTACTTGTATTTACAAAAGTTCTGTACCGATTCTCCTCAAATTTGTTTTAAATAGTAGAATGTTGTTTTTTCTTCATTCTAGATTTTACAAGAAATTCTGTATCGGCGCAAGTCGAACCTTACTTATTGACATTTTTGTCCAAAATTTCGGATTTTCTTGACTATCAGAGCTCAATCAAAATTTACTAACAAATATGTATAAATTCACTATGTAAAACAATAATGCGCATAGACCTACGTACAAAATTTCATCAAATGTAATCGGATGTACCGTTCACGAGATAAAAGCGTAAAAAATTAGTGGTCCGAATCGAACCCAGGTCACGATGCGTGCAATGCCTAGCGCGCTAACTCACTCTGGCTCGGTGACTGTTAAAATGATAGATTAAATAGGTAAAAAAATATTGTACTTATAACACATCCACTGTACGATTTATGCATATTGCATACCTAAGTCAAAATATTCTAGGCTGCAGAGAAGGTGGAAAAGACGAAGAAAATAATACATATCTCACGCCGTATTTCTTTGTGAGTATGCAATGTGCGTAACTTATTTCAACTTCTTTCCAACCAATGGGTCCTAGGAATGAAATGATGTCACGTGCATTTTGCAAATCATGTTGGACACAATAATTTTTGGTCCAAACCTTTCATACTCTTACCATGCACGGTAAAGCTTAGAATATATTATCGTCGCTTAAGAAGAGGTACCTCGTAAGTCCGATTTTTGAACTTTTCAGGAGACAGTAAAAACTGATTATAAACTTGTGGGCAGGTTTAAAAAAAATAAAAAAATCAGTTTAACCATAAACATATACCTGTTTTATCGATTGAAATTACTATTTTTTTGATAAAACTTGTATTTTTACGAGATATCGGACATACGAGGTACCTCTCAAGTGATTCTTGTAAAATTTTCAGAAAAGCATGTGTGCATTTTTTGTAGAGGTATCTTGTATCTCTGATTTATTTTACACAATACACATATATTACTGATTGGAGATACGAGGTCTCACCAGAAATTTTCTTCAAATCAAAAATATCGATTTACGAGGTAAACTTTAATCGATTATTGTGGCATTTTTTGTATTTGAATGGTCATATAAAACCGATTTTAAAAAAATCGATATTTTTTTTCCGATTCCAACGATACCAAAAACGTATTATCGAAAAATTCGGACTTACGAGGTACCTCTTCTTAAGCGACGTTATGTATACAGGGTGTCCCACCAAACTTGGACACCTCAAATTACTCGGCCCCTGAAAGAGTTTTTGAAAAATAAAAAATCCTAGGGTATTTTTTTTATACAGGGTGGTTCAAAAGTCAGAAATTGAGGTGTCAACTTCCGATTTTTAAATGGATCGACCTGAATTTTATTTGATAATTTTACTTCTAATTTTTTTTTATTTAATATAGTACTTTTATTGTATATTTCAAGTCTCTTACACAGATATAGCATTTCGATACATTCAAAATGAGACTATTTTAAAGAGTAATTATATATGAAAGTATTTTGTACCCCATTCAGATTAAATCTGGTGGCGGGATACAAGAAAAAAAAAGAGTTATCATGAAGTTAAGTTAAAGAGTAACAAGTAGAAAAGTAGAAAAGATTTTTTTGTATGTAAATTTTGAAAATAAAGTAAATCAAGAAGAGATCAAGAAAAATGAAAGAAAAAAAGCCTAAAAAAAGAAAAAAAAAAAAAAAAAAAAAGAAGAGAAGAGAGAGAGAGAGAAAAAAAAAATCATGCCAGTGGTAATAATTTTTGTAATGTTATTTGGTTAGATATGATGTATTTTTTAGTTCTGTTTTTCAATAGGAGTGGTACATTTTTCAAAACTTTAATTTCTGTTGGTAATATATTAAAAAGTTTTTGTCCTAAATAAAAGAACAAAGACATTTCTTTGTCCTGCTTGTCTTGTATTGTGAGTGTGAGTGTGATTATGTTCTGTCCATATGTCACTGTATTTTATTGTGTAGAGTGTAAGTTTGTATAAATATAATTGCTCCCGATTAAAGACTTCAAATGATGTATATAAAGTATCTGAATGAAACATTCTATCTTTTTTTAAAATAATCCTGAGCAATATATTTTGTGATCTACGTAATGGGTCAATTGTATTTTTATACGCACCACCCCATGAGCATATACAATATTGAAGAAGAGATTGAACAAAGGCATAATAGATCATTCTAAGTATACCCCTGTTACAAACTCTTCTCAAATTATTAATTATGAACATCAGGTGTCGTAGTTTTAGTCCGTAAGTGTGAAATATTTGTTGTCCATTTGAGATGTTGGTCCAGTATAATTCCTAAGTATTTAGTATTGGTTAGTCTTTGTAAAGTTATAGTCTTATTATTTGTTATTGGTATTGTAAGTGATTAATGTAAAGGTGGTTGTCCAGTCATTGTTATTGAAAATGTAATGTAATTGGATTTTGTTAAGTTTAGTTGAAGTGACATATTTGAGTACCATTTAGAAACATTTCTCAAGTCTTGTGTAGCAATGTCAAAAGTCGAGTTCCAGTCATTGTCAGTAAAGCAAATACATGCATCATCTGCATAACTAAAAACGAGGCCATTACTATTTTTTTGTAAATCATTTATATAGATGTTAAAAAGGGCGGGGCCAAGCACACTTCCTTGTGGGATTGAATAATCATTACACGTTATAGGTTGAGTAGTAAAACCATTTATTTTAAGTTTTTGTTTTAAAAACATTTTTTTCGATTCCTATTTTTTTTAACTCGTTTAAAAGTAAAACGTGGTCAACCGAATCATATGCCTTTTTTATATCTAAAAACACAGCTAAAACTTTTTTATTTTTATCCAATTGTTTATGTAAAAAAATAGTTAGTCTTAGCAAGGCATCTTCAGTACCAATATTTCGTCTGAACCCAAACTGTTGATCAGAGATTATATTTGTCTTTTGTAAATATTTTTCTAATCTTCTATTGACGATTTTTTCTAATATTTTGCCTATATTCGATAATACAGCGATTGGTCTGTAGTTTTCAATTAGAATTTTATTACCTTTCTTGTGAATGGGATTAACAATGGCAATCTTGTAGGTTGTAGGAAATATACCATTTTGTAAACTAGTGTTAAAGATATGTGTTAGAGGTTTTAAAATATATTTCGCAATTTTCTTTAAAACATTAACAGATATGGCATCATCTCCGTAGCACAATCATTCCTCAAACTCATTATTGTATCAAGTATTTCGTTTGGGTTTGTTTCTTCAAAAAAAATTAATTTATTAGGAATTGAAGAGGATTAATGTGGAACTGAAGAGGATGAATGTGGAACTGAAGAGGATGAGTATGGAACTGAAGAGGATGAATGTGGAACTGAAGAGGATGAATGAGGAATTGAAGAGGATGAACGTGGAATTGAAGAGGATGAATGTGGAACTGAAGAGGATGAGTGTGGAACTGAAGAGGATGAATGTGGAACTGAAGAGGATGAATGTGGAACTGAAGAGAATGAATGTGGAATTGAAGAGGATGAATGTGGAATTGAAGAGGATGAGTGTGGAACTGAAGAGGATGAGTATGGAACTGAAGAGGATGAGTGTGGAACTGAAGAGGATGAGTATGGAACTGAAGAGGATGAGTATGGAACTGAAGAGGATGAGTGTGGAACTGAAGAGAATGAGTATGGAACTGAAGAGGATGAATGTGGAACTGAAGAGGATGAGTATTTAACTGTAGAGGATGAGTGTGGAACTGAAGAGGATGAGTGTGGAACTGAAGAGGATGAGTGTGGAACTGAATAGGATGAATGTGAATTGAAGAGGATGAATGTGGAATTGAAGAGGATGAATGTAGAGCTGAAGGAGATGAGTTTGGAATTGAAGAGGATGAATGTGGAATTGTATAGGAGTACTTTTTTAAACAACAATTTTACATACAGATTGGTTTTTTTTTCGACCAATTTTTTTTTCTAAATCTCGAATAACTCAAGTTTGTTTAATTTTTTCGATAACATCAATAGAGAGTGTTTGTGTAATGAAAACACGCACTTTCAATTGGCATTAATTTTTTTTTTATACAGAGTGGTTCAGAAGTGAAATAATTATTTGATTTTTTTTAAAACTGAGTTTTTTTAATTTTTTATTTGGGGTTAATAATTCTAACCTAATTTTACAAATTTTTTGTTAGTCATATCGAAAAACAAAACTAAAGTGTTGTACGGGGTGAGACATAATTTTTTGTGACACCCTGTATATGGGCAGTCAAAGAGACGTAAAATTAAATATAAAAACTAAATGAGCAAGAAAAACTTTGATTTTTAATGATATAAAAAGTTATGGTGTTTTAACTAATATTGTCGCATGGACCACCCTGTAGATTCTCTTAAACTTTCATGTGGGTACTCGAGGTTGTATAAAATTCAACGAAGACTTCGAATCGTGGGGGAAAACAAGTAAAAAACACGAATTTTGAAGCCATTTTCAATTTGGTGTACACACTGAATGATTTTAAAACTAGAAATAAAAAGTAGGTAGGTGTAGACACAAAATTGAAAACGGCTTTTTAAATTCATTTGTTTCTTTCAGATTTGGACTCCTCGTTGAATTTTAGACAATTTAACTACCCATATGATCTTCTTCTTCTTCTTCTTCTTTTTCTACGTCTTTTCCCACTCAAGTGGGGTCGACATTTCTTGACAGCCTTTTCCAAAGTCTCTCGATTTTGTGCCAGGCTCGCGTTTAAATTTTTCTCTCTTAAGTCCTGTTCCACTTTATCTCCAAATTTCATTTTAGGTCTTCCTCTATTTCTCTTTCCTCTAACTTCCATGTCTCTCACTCTCTTTAAAACATAATCTTCATTTCTTCTTTTCACATGTCCAAACCATTGAAGTCTCCTCTCCTGTACTTTCTTTGCAATCTCAGTCACTTTCACTGTCCCCCGTATTCTTGTATTTCTGATCCTATCCATCCTGGTGACACCACACATCCATCTCAACATTCTCATCTCTGCTACATTCATTCTATTTTCTTGTCTCTTCTTGATTGGCCACGTTTCAGCTCCATACATCATTGCTGGTCTCACTACTGTTTTATAAATGAATCCTTTGTTCCTTACGCTGATTCTCTTGTCACATAACACTCCTGACATTTTTCTCCAGTTCATCCATCCTGCATTTATCCTGCTCGTAATTTCTTCATCCAATTCTCCATCCATGCATACAATTGATCCCAGGTACTTGAACTTCTTCACTTTTTCCAGACATACTTCTCCAAGTTTCACTCTTACTTCTTCTACAATGTCATCCGCATCTTCTTCATTACTTTCTTGATCTTGCTTCTTGTCTGTAAGATGTAGGTGTACAGTTTTATTTACGTTTATTTTTAGTCCTATTTCTTTTAGTTTTGTTTGCCATACATTTACTTTGTTCTCAATACTTTCTCTATCTGGATCACACAACACAATATCGTCTGCAAACATCATGGACCAGGGTGCTTCCTCTCGAGTGTCTTCTGTTATGCAGTCTATCACCAAGTCAAATAGGTAAGGGCTCAGCACAGATCCTTGATGTAGGCCGACGTTCACATTCATACTATCACTCATTCCCACTGAACTTCTCACTCTGGTTCTCGCTCCTTTATACATATCTTGGATTAATCTCACATATTTCTCTGGTACATTCTTCTTTCTCAAGCATCTCCATACTTCTTGTCTTGGTATCCTATCGTACGCTTTTTCTAGGTCTATAAAGGTTAGGTGTAGGTCTTTCTTCTTCTCTCTGTACTTTTCCATCAACTGACGTAACGCAAAAACAGCATCCATCGTACATCTCCCAGGCATGAATCCAAACTGTTCTTCTCCAATGTTTGTTTCTTTCCTTATCCTTGTGTCAACTATCCTTTCCCATATCTTCATCGTGTGTGATATCAGTTTTATTCCTCTATAGTTCTTGCAATCTTGAATATCTCCTTTTTCCTTATAAATCGGTACAATTACACTATCTCTCCATTCATTTGGCATGCATTCTTCTTTCGACTTTTGATTCATCAGATCACACAGCATATCAATACCACACTCTCCAAGACTCTTCCACGCTTCCACTGGTATCTCATCAGGTCCTGTAGCTTTTCCATTTTTCTACCCATACGATGTTTTAAGAAAATATCTACAGGGTGGTCCATGTGACAATTTTAGTTAAAACACCATAACTTTTTAATAGAATTAAAAATCGAAGTTTTCCTTGCACATTTAGTATTTCTATTTAATTTTATGTCTTTTTGACTGCCCATATACAGGGTGTCAGAAAAAAATTATGTCTCACCCTATACAACACTTTAGTTTTGTTTTTCGATTTGACTAACAAAAAATGTGTAAAATTAGGTTAGAATTATTAATCCCAAATAAAAAATTAAAAAAACTCAGTTTTAAAAATAATCATATCATTATTTCACTTGTGAACCACTCTGTATAAAAAAATTTGATGCCAATTGAAAGTGCGTGTTTTCATTACACAAACACTCTCTATTCTTGTTATCGAAAAAATTAAACAAACTTGAGTTATTCGAGATTTAGAAAAAAAAATTGGTCGAAAAAAAACCACCCTGTATGTAAAATTTTTATTTAAAAAAGTACTCAGAAACCATTTAGAAGTAAAATTATCAAATAAAATTCAGGTCGATCCATTTAAAAATCGAAAATTGACACCTCAATTTCTGACTTTTGAACCACCCTGTATAAAAAAAATTCATGACTGAAACCGCATAATTAGACTTTGTACCCTAGGATTTTTTATTTTTCAAAAACTCTTTCAGGGGCTGAGTAATTTGAGGTGTCCAAGCTTGGTGGGACACCCTGTATTTTAAAAGTAGTTAATATTTCAAGTTTACATATTTTATTGCACGTTTTTTTATTGTACTAGGCTTTTGTATTTTTGTAGACTGGTTGAATTTAATAAGTACAAAGATATAAAATAATTTGATTCCAAAAAATATTTTGTCTTAAATGTTAAGGCATTTTAGCCAGCTTCAATGGTACGTCTATTTAAATCAGTTTCGTTCTATCCTAACCTCGATGGACGTCGCGTCGCTTATGACATCCATCGTGGTTAGGACTTGAGTGGGTGACCATTCAAATTCGAACCATCGTGACAATTCGAACAATCGTTAGAAAGAGATTGCCTAAAGCGAAAAAATTATAATTAATATTATTACTTGTATTATAATTATAATAATAACATTAATAACAATCTTTAGTGGAAGGTATCCATCAGGCGAGGTTAATGAACAAAACATTTTCTTCCCTCTAACCCTCAGAGTATTATTATTATGTGGTCACAAACTCAAATAAATGAGGAAACGAGGTGGGATTCGAACCAACGGATCCCTACGCTACCTGCATTACCAGACTAGCGCGTTTACTTGACTACCAGTATAATAATTATGTAGGTAGGTATATATTAATTCTAAGTTTGTGTCTCTCTCATTATAGTCAGTCCCGGTAGCTCAGCGGTCAAGGCGTCTGACCGGTAATCCAGAGGTCGCGGGTTCAAAAACCCCACCAGGTCATAACAAGTTTTCCTCCCTATTGGAAGGTCTGATATGGTCTCCTAGTCAAAAAAATCATTCAAAAACAATCGAAAATATACAAGCTAAATTTGCTAGATATCTATTCAAAAAAGTAAATAATTTTTATCCGACATATCCAGAGCAAATCTCTTACTCGCTTCTTATTGAAAACCTTGACCTGCTTAAGCTGGAAGATCGAAGAGAACTAGAAAAAATGAAATTTCTTTACAAAATAATAAATAATAACATTGACGCACCACAAATTCTTTCAAAGATCTCCTTCAAAGTTCCTCGACCAGGCCTGAGACAAAGAAACTTATTCTTTGACATACAAAACAATATTTCACCAAAATCCCCCATCACATCGTCCATGAAGACATTCAATAACTTGGACATAAAACCTGATTTTTCGTTAAACTACAACGATTTCACAGATTTTCTGAACCCTCAATAGCAGAGCCTAATTCAAAAATGTAATATCCGTTAATACATTTTAAATAGGTACATAGAATTTATCAATCTATACATATTTACCTTTATGTACTTGATTATAAGAATTAGTTTTATGAAAATTATTATCCTATTGTATCGATTAACAAAACCTATATGTATATTTATGCTAGTATTGTTACATTTAATTCCTTTATTATATGTAATGTTGCATATCTAAAAAAAAAAAAAAAAGTCTTAAACAGGCAGTATAAGTAAGGCGATATTACTATAATTTTTATATGTACGTATAATGTATTAAATGTATGTATAAAATATTACGTCTTTATTAATCAATAATGTACATTTACCTATTTATCAAAAATACACATTTCTTTTCTTATGTACATACAGTCATACATATAATATAAATATACTATACGTCAGGTACATAATATAAGGTAAAGTAAATATACACTTCTAGATCTTTCCCAGGATCTTCTGGAGACAGCCCTATTTCTTTGGCTGTCGCGAAGTATATGAGAAGGTGGAGCGAAAAGTTCGCTTTCTCTGGGGAAACGCACGCTCCTCATTGGTGGAAGAAAATCAAAAAAGGGCCGCGGTAAAAGTTTTCCTAGAAGTTACATTATTCAACGCATACTTACTCTTATTTAACATATTATATACTGTTATTTAACATATATTATAATATACTCTTGTTTAACATAATAATATCCATGCATTATTCAACTTATTATCCTCCTGAGAATGTTTTCTTTCCTTTTTTATTACCCCCCTCCCTTTCCCCCTCACCCTTCTTCCCCTTCCACCCCCACCTTCCTATTACCTCTTTGGATCTCATTTATTTTGCACAAAGTTCAACCGCCGCCATATTTGAAACCGCCGAAATGACAAGCAATCTTAAATTATTAAAATTTGTGAAAAACAAATGAAAAATTCTGAGTTTTCTCCTCAATGTCTTTGTATGTCCTCTCTCTCTCTTTCTCTCTCTCTATTTCTCTCTCTCTTTCTCTCTCTCTCTCTCTCTTTCTTTCTCTCTCTTTCATTCTCTTTATCTCTCTCTCTCTTTCTCTCTCTCTCCCTCTCTCCCTTTCTTTGTCTCTCTTTATCTGTCTTCTCCCTTTTTCTTCTCTCCCGCTCCTCTCTCGCCTTCACTCTATATATCCTTCTCACACTCTTCCTCCCTTGCCTTACTGAAAGTAACCGTATCTCCTTTTGACTATCTTCAAAATAGACAATTTCGAACTTCTAAAACTTCTTAAATAATGAAAATAGTTGAAATGAAATGAAATAATGAAATAAAATAAAAATAACTGTACCATAAATATTTTTACATTCAAATTGCTGATGGGACCTCAGCATGCAAAAGTTTGAATGAATGCCAACGTCCTATGGGCGATTGTACGAATGCACTCTTAACCCATGAACGACGAACTTTTTTTGTCGACAGAATTGTTTGAATTTTTGATATGTTTGTCCTGAGGCAATTTCAAACGACTTTTCTCTTTAAAATTTCTTTCTATCTTTTATTGATTCCGAGGTACAGGGGTGACCATATATGAGCACTCCGGCAGATATTGAGTCAAAAATTGGAAAAAATAGAATTTTTTTTTTTTTTTTTTGATATTTTTTCAAATTTTATTGTATTTTCCAAGTTTATTTTACCTACAAACAAATAAATAAAAAATTCAGTCTTTCTTTTAGAAATTTAAAATTATAAAACAAAATAATAAAACCTAATGACTAGGCATGTGTACGAGTGTAATAGATAAATAAAATGGAGGAACTTATACCTAAAAGGAACCTAGTTGAGGATTGTAATTTTAAAAGTATTAAAATCGTTTCTTTGATCATCACAAGGAATATAGGTACCTAGGTAAATAATACAATAATAATTATAAAATAATAAACAAAAAAATGTTCAGTACAAAATAGTGGTTAGTCATCAAAGCTTTGAAATGTCAATAATTTCAAAGCTCACTTGAAAGGTGTTTTTGTTGTTGTTGTGGTTGTAGTTGGCTTGGCTAAAGCTGGGGGGAATGATGGTCTCCAACTAACTTTAGTTGAAAATTTGACTCGTTCTGAAGCACATATTTCTATATCTACTTATTCACCCATGAATAAGTAGAATAGATATTTATTATCTTCTCATGTAAATTGAGGTAGTGACGAGGCTGCGTTTCGCCCTGGTCTATTACATAAGGACCTTCTGCTTCTGGATCTGGGGCCTGGACAGGAACATCATCATCATCTTCATCATTGTCCGGGTTAACAATTACTCTTACCTCAGCAGGAGCTCTAAGCTGGTTTGTGTTCAGATTATCAACTTCTCCACCTAAAAAAACGGGGAAGTGATAATTATTTCAATTCAATTTTATTTTTATTTGAAGTAAGTAGGTAGGTAATAATTAAAATACTACACAAAAACCCATCTCATTAAAAAAAACTATTAAAAAGAATAGGTGGGTAGGTAGGTATAGGTACCAAGAGTCTTCATCTGTTAGTGCTCCACTAAATGGTTCGACCAGCAGTTCAGGGTCATTGATATCATCATTGTAAATGAGATTTATTGCCTCCTCCAAAGTAAAACCCCTCCTGTAAATGAAAAAAATCCATTTTCCATTTTTTTACTACATATCTGCCGGGACGTCCATATATGGTTACTCAAATTTCTAACCCTTGTAGAATCGGAACGGTAAATCGTAAAAACATAAATGTTATATATTAAGAAAGTTAATTTTGTTGAAAATAAAACTTTAAATATTAAAACACCAAAAAATTGAAAATTAAATAAAATAAATTACTTACTCCCAACGTTACTCCATCTCGAGCACGTGTGAAGAGCAGCCACCACTTTGCAGGACAACAGGTGCACTACGACTAATTTAAATCACAAAAAAAAAACAAAAAAACAAGTCGGAATATTGTTCTGAACATTACAATTTAAGCCCCGCCTCTCTACCTCCCCTACTTCTCGAGTAATGGAGAAAAGAAGAGGGGTATGTTTAGGTAACCATATATGGTACTGCCGGCGTTCATGGGTTAATAGACCTGTAACATCCGTAACTCTGCGGTATCCTCCAAGGCGTAACAGTTGTGACTACTGCACGTGGTCCAGAGATCCTGAGTTCGATTCTGGGTTGGACAAAAAAAAAGGAATAAAAAAATAATGTGTCCTCCAAATACGTGAGGCATTTCTGGACCGAGCCAGGCTGGGTGAGGTGAATGTGAGTAGCTAGTACGATTCCGAGTGGAGGGTAAATACCCCGTCATGAAGTATTCATAACCCAATCTCAATGACTGAATCATCTTAAGTCAACACAACTGATAACAATAGAAACTAAGTTATATATTATGATATTAAGGGTGGTGCGGAAGAGAATGCCAAAGGCATTATCACCACCCTTGATCAAACTTTGTTTATATTTAATTATTCCTTTTGACTGCACCTGTATATAAAAAATTGTAAATAAAGATT